>CALNHX010006596.1:0-86426 GCA_940337035.1 Agriotes lineatus
ATTTCTGTATTTAAAAAGTGTCTATGACATAATGACTAAATATACACGAGGGTAGCACCGTAAAATTTTTGTAATCTAATATAATAAAGATTTGTAGCCAAAAATAATTTTTTTCTACGGTCGCCTCTAAAACTGACTATTAAAAGCTCACTGTCAATGCGAAAAGTTAGCGATTCACACATTTTTTTCCCTAGTAACCATTTAACATCGCAACCACGTAAACAATGTCTTAATGAAATAATCGCGTCACTTCATTTTACTTTACGCATCGCCATGGCTAACCTGATTATTATTGAAATTCGTCATTTTTCTGAAACTGACTAAAATTATTGACAATTGCATCACGGCGCGTCCATCATCACCCAACATTTTTATTGAGTTTGTGAGTTTTTGTGAAGTTGAAGATGGAATCTGAAGATAAGATATTTATTTACTTTCCTAAAATGTCTCGTGTTCTACTAAAATTAAACTTATTTATACAGTACAAGTACATAGTGTGTTACACAGTGTCAGTGATGTATTTCTGGTTGCCTGTTTAAAAGGAAATTTCAATTATTGACAATTTTGTAATTTATCTAGGACCGTAGAAAAAAAATGTGTATGTATTTCGAGTGTAAAGAGCCATTTTGGTATTCGGTTGCTTTTTCGCGCCTCGCTACCGCTCGGCACGAAACTCGCATCCTCATACCGAAATGGCTTTCTTTACACACTAAATACATAAATAACTATTTCGAAAACTGTCATCCCGTGTTGACATTTTCGTTAAATTCTCAGTAAGCAAAGTGATTCTTTTTTGGCACTTAACTGCGAAATACTTTTATGTTCTAGAATGCAAAATACTTTCCCTTCTTAGAACAGAAGATTGTCAAAAAGTTTGATTTTATTAATTACGTACAGCTTACAGAATCTACATTGACCGTCAAGGTAGGCCATGAAACGCGTTGTGATCATATTTGATTTCACTGAATTGGCAATATGTGGAAAGAAGTAATTGTCAAACATACAAAGTTTGCTTATATTTTAAATGACAAGTAACCAGTAGCGGTGAGTAGAGGGATTTCATTTGCGCAGTGACTAACGTCATATGACAGATTCTTTGTATTTTAAAGTGTGAAAATTGTTATTGCTGTTGATTTTGTTAATTCTGTTATTTTGTTATTACTATTGTTATTGCTGCTATTTGTGTGTGTGTTGTTAATTCTGTTTTGAAATGCGCCACGGTGCATAGAATACAAGATGTAACATTCCGCAGAATGGATGCATTGTGGGCAGAGCCTCAAATTCAACCAATAAGGAATGGGCCCATAAATGGAACGAATGGTAGTACTGCAGCGTATTGTTAAAGACGCTGTCTATGTCAAATTCGAGGTTAGGTTTTGCGTCAGTTGGTGTCAGACTGATGAAAAACCTAACCTGCTAACCTCAAATTTGACATCGACTGACAGTATCAGCAACAATATACAATCGCGGCCATAGTTACACCATGATCGCGGCCATGATGGATTTCCTAACTAGGCCCATTGGGGATTGGTTGACATCTCCTCTCTAATTTCTGAATAACTGTGCATCTCCAGGAACGTTTCACCTTGTATTCTTTACACCACGAAATGCACCATACCACAATGTTGAGTACGCCTCTGATTTATTGTGTCACTTAGCTTAAATAAGGTTAACAATTTAATGTCAATGTAATATGTGTCAAAAGTGTTACCAATACAAAACTTGGAAATTACTAGATTCTAACATTAGTTCCGATTTTCACTGCGCTTCAATCTCGAATCTGTAAGCTGTAACATGCATTACTTTTTTATTAAGTCATTTAAAATTTCAATACATAACTATTATAAACATGACGATTATAAGTTATGTTGTACTACATGTAAATTGAAAGTGCCGATGGTGCAGTGAGTTAAATTTATGCTGTTAGTTATCGTAGCTTCTAGTTCTGGGTGTTCAATGAGGCTGCTGCTGTAATTATTAAAGTGTACTCCGCGCGTTCTATTATTGGCAAGTTCTGTAGGCTCTGCTGAATATGGTAAAATTTTATTTACTATTTAATTTTATTTTATATGGAATCTTCTATACAGGGTGTCCCATAACTTATGGGCCATAGAACAATTGGAGATAATAGACATAAAAATAGTTATTTTGAGCCAAAGTTGACTAAGTAAAATGTTACAGGTTAAAGAGATACACAGTGTTGAAAGTGAAAGTTAATTTTCAAGCCGTTCCCCAGATTTTCGTATTTGAATGTTCCATTGCACATTCTGTCGATGGCTGAAAAATATTTAATTCAGAAAGTGTACCTTTAATGTTGCTCATCTCTTCTATATGCTTCACAAATGTCAATTATTAAAATGACCTGAAAAATTGTCCAAAATTATTTCAATCGATTGATTTATATTAATGTGGATTAACTTTTCTAGCAGAGATCTATTATCAGGTGCTTCTTGTATCAAGAGATCCAAAAAAACCTGTTCCTCAGCGGGCTGTGGAAATTCAACGTACGAATAATATGTTGGTGACACTGTACGTCAATGTCAAATTCGACGTTATCAGGTTAGGTTTTCCGTCAGTTATGACACAAAATGACGCAAATCCTAACCTGCTAACCTCGAATTTGACATTGACGTACAGTGTCACTAACATATTATTCGTACGTTGAATTTCCACAGCCCGCTGAGGAACAGTTTTTTTTGGATCTCTCGATATAAATCTTTCAATTTCTTCTTTTGTTAGAATTTTGGACTTTTTTAGACGGTATAATTATATTGCTTTTCAAATATAGTATCAGTCTCGAAAATGTTGTGATATTTACATTTTCAGTGTACTTTTTAACATAGAATATACTGACCATAATGTTGAAGGTTTTACTTTTTTAATTTTATGTTCGAAGTATGCCAATAATACAGATTCGAAAACTTTCTGAATTCTCTTGAAACTGCACCACACTTTAAATTCGATATAGGCAACTTTGTACTGTCTTGATGATTTCTGAGGGATTAATTGTGAAACCGCACTTTGTACCACTTTAAATACCATGTGCTCAAAAAGAAATTACATAAGGATTGGCCATGGAAAATAAAACTAATATCAAAAGCAAGCTTTAGAATTCATTAACTATCATCACTGTCGCTGTTATTGTTTTTTTAAATTTCTTTATTTAACAGCAATCAGTAAAATACGGTACCCCCCAAGCCAGAAAAGCGCCCTTCGGTGCTTTCCAAGAATACTTCCACACTCAGCATCACTCCATTTCGCTAGTACAATGAAATGTTATAAACCAGTTATTTAAATTGTCAATACGCACTTCACACCGCTTCACAGTTCAATGTTATGAATCAGTCTATTGTTATAAAAACTATTGATACGCGCCCTTCGCCACTTTCCAAGAATACTTTGGCACCTTATCTTCGCGTTTATTATCAAATTGAATGTGTTATTAATGAGCGTATTTAAGAAATCAGTTGAATGCTATAAAAAAATTGCCGTTCGTTATATCATGTAAAAAATAAAAAACAAAAATTTATTTTATTGCTTAACCAAAACAAGTTTATTTATTATTTCATTCCAATCAAATTTTAACCAAAAAAAAGAAAAAACAAATCATGAAATTAACTTAAATACTAAGAATTGGCAAATCTAATCAATTCAACTTTGTATGTGTTGTGTACGATTCTTAAGAAGCCTTATGACAAAAAGACTTTTGAACAAGTTTAGTCAAATTTTAAAAAAATGTTTTGTAATCATCGGTGGATTTGCCCTATATATTTACATGTGATTATTATTAAGGAAAAGATAACAACAACCGGACGTATACGGACATTTTGAGGGCTGGCAACTACTGTTTGACACATGGCACGTGTGTTACACCCATGGCACGAGGGTCATACGTGGCAACTTAGAATAGGCTAACGGTCATTTTTGAATTGATATCGGTATATCAAGACTTTGATTTTTATTTTTGTCGGTTTAGCGAGGTTTTAGTGTTATATGAAAAGCATCAGAAAGTGCCATATCTTTGGATTTTTGCCTTCAACCATACCTCATTTTCGGACGACCTATCGTATGAAAAAGATCGAAGACCTCAGAAAGATTCCTGGCGACCGGAATCATGTACACATACGAACATACGTACACCACACAGCACGTTTAGGCACAGCCGAGGCGGAGATTTGGTATAGTGGGTTCATTAGTCGGTTGACACGAAATTTTCGAGATATTTGATTCAGAGTGGTTTTCGATATAAGGGAATTTCAATACTTCGTAACTTCGTGTCGCAGTAATAATACACTCTATGAGCTATTGTGCTGAATGGAGGAATAATTGAATATATATTTCTCAAAGGGCCTGATGGGTCATCCCCAATGAGAAGGCCTCGTCTTCACTACAGGTCAAGTGTGCTGGCCATTTTCTTTTGAGTCTTCTGTTGGGTTTGTCTTGCACGAGTCGTTGTAATTTGGTATTGTGATGGTTTTCAAGATTCTGTTTGTGTTTCTGGCTTGGTTGTTGAATTATTTCTTTAACTGTTGGGATATGGAGATCTTGATGGAGCATGTGATTGGAGATGTACCATGGTGCATCAGTTATGGCCCTGAGAACCTTTGACTGTCCTCGCTGAATTATATTTATGTTTGCATTGCTAGCACAGCCCCACAGCTCGATGTCATCGGTCCATTGGAACAATTATTGTTTTATAGATTAGTATCTTATTTTCTAGTAACATTTTAGATTTTCTGCCAATAAACCAATTTTTTGAAATCACCTGGGAGGCAGGTTTCTTTTTCATTGTAAAAGTTATATTCTATCTTTTAAGCCAGTTTTCTATGTAGAAGAGATGATCCTGAAGGTTTGCAGATACTGTCACAGCGTCTTCGCGAACAATTATACTGTCACAGAGTCTTCGCGAACATTTAATATGATGGTATCATCGGAAAATGTACCAGTTGTAATCTGATGTTGGTAGATCGGAAACGATCCGAAGTATACATTAAATATAGGAGTGGGCCCAGCACACTTCCTTGTGGGACTCCAGATTTTATAGGTTGGAGATGAGAAACTGCATAATTAATTTTTACCCTAATGAATCTATCCGTTAAGTAAGATTTTAGCAGGTAATAAAAGGATTCTGGTAGTGATTGTTTGTGGAGTAGGCCTTCGTGCCACATCTTATCAAAAAGTTTGCCCCACATCTAGCAGAACTGCAGAGCAGTACTTGCTTTCCTCTATGGCTTCATCGATTAGATGAGCTATTCGATGACACTGCTGTATTGTAAGTTTATATCGAGGGGCAAACAACTCTCATAAAAGTGTACACCATATTTAAAATATTTGATACTTGTAAGTAATCACAATATTTAAAAAATAATTGAAAGTATTTAAAGTATTTAAAAAGTAATGAAGAGTAATTAGACTATTTGAAAAGTAATCGGAATACTTAAGAATAATTAAAATATATTTAGGATACTTGAAAGGAATTAAGAAGTATTTAAACATATTTAAAGTAATTAAGAGGTACTTAAATATTTGTAAAGTACTTGAAGATAATTAAAGTAATCAAAATAATTAAAATATGAATATAACTATGGAAAACTTCTTAATAAGACCTCTATATAGTTAGCAGAGCCACTTGCCAGGATATCGATCAAACATATCCCAGTAATTATCGAATGATTGTCGAGAATTTTTTGTCGTGACAAAAAAAAAATTTCGCGCTCTCAGTTTTTTTTTATATTGGGTGGCTGGTGGCTATGCTAACTTTATATTAAGTTAGCACAGCCACTAGAATGAAACAACAAATGAATATCAAATATCGTCACAATTGTTACAAACAATTACAAACAATTGTGGAATGACCTAAACATATTCGAGATTTGTCGTGAAACTTTAGATTTTCTTAAACCGAAAAATTATTTGTCAACCGATAAATACATTTTACAACATTGGATCTGTGTGTGTTTATGGAGTCATAGTGATTCAACATCATATGATGTTAACAGAATGCGAAAAAAGTAAAAAAAATAATGCAACGTTGCCAAAAATCTCGACATATCCACGATGGCTATGATAATTCTTGAATATAAATATTTGCTAGAAAAAAAATTTTTTGCATTTTTTCACTTTAAATGGATTTCGACAAACACTCGACAATTATGGGTAACAATTCTGATGATGATTGATTTTCATTTGTCGATTTATTCTAGTGGCTGTGCTAACTTTATTATAGCTAGCACGCCACTCCATATAAAAAAACTGAAAGCGCGACAATTTTATTTCGTTCACGACAAATACTCGACAATCATTCGACAATTACTGGGATAGGTCTCATCGATATCCTTGCGAGTGGCTCTGCTAACTTTATAGAGGTCTTAATAAATATGTCCTCAGATTTTAATCTCAAGTGCAGATAAAAAAATATTTGTCCACTAATAACTAGAGAAACCACCGTTACTCAAGCAATTCCTCACTCGTGGGAAGTTGGCGCCGACTTTTTTGAAAAGCATTATTTTTTCCGAGTTCTGAGTAGATTGGATATAGTTCTGGAGTTCCTGATAGAAATTTTGAATAGTTCTAGCAAATTGCAAGTGTAAATCGAGATTCGGTGTCAGCAAGAAAAAAGTTTTTTAACAAGAAAAATTAAACATATTTTACTCAAGCAAACTAACCTGACTCTCTCTGACTCTAGAGAGTCAGGTTAGTTTGCTTGAGTAATACATCTTTCATTTTTCTTGTTTAAAAACTGATAAACTTTCTTCTTGCTGGCTTCACACCAGTAGTTATTCTTGTAGAGTTTCGATTGCTGGAACTATTCAAAATTTCTATGAGGAACTTCAGAACTATATCCAATCTGATAAAAAAAAAATTATTCTTTTTAAAAAAGTCGGCGCCAACTTCACATGAGTCAATTACTCTGATGAGAAATAACATGTTTTCAACCTAGCTAAATAATGAGCATATTTTACCAGGGTAGATAATGAAACATGTTTATACTTCAATGAAACCAGCACTTCAGGTTAATGGAAATATTGGAAATAAACAAGAATAATTTGAAATGAAACTAATATAAAATTGTGTCATATCATTCGCCAACTATCGAAGATCGTCAAGCTCTTTTCCGATTCATAATTAAGACATATGATAACGAACGTTCAACATTCTGCAAAAAAATACAACACATGAAGCAGAAGGAATGGTATATTCAAAAAAGGATTGATAACAAAAAAAATACAAACAGAAACTGAAACAAAACAGTCTTCTCTGATAAAATATCATAAATGATAATAAAAATAGGAACAAAAATAATATACGTATGTAATTACCTACGTACTAATCACGATTTTCTTTTAGTTTTATATTCTACATCTATGAGTCTTTTTGTTGCCGCCGTAATGGTGAAAGTACATGTGCCTGACAGCTTTAAATTGAAATTGTTTTAACTCTCTGTATGTCTTCCCGTTGCGGCCAAATATACCTGTCCAGGTCAAATTGTAAAAATTTCAATTTTGACTGAACTTTGTTCGTTTCTAATACGCGTCCAATGTACCAATTATCATGATACGCTACAGCATAATAATGTTCAATTTGGAATTGGGCTTCGGTAGAAACATTTCCCGAAGCGTCTTCCAAATCTGAAAATGTTTCAGTATCCTCGCTATCATCATATTTCAAACTTTCTTCTGATTCTGTTTTGGACGAATCAGATTCATGAACAATTTTTCGTTTCTTTGTTGACTTGTTCACAAACGATTTTGGTCCTCTAACTCTTTGGAGCCTGTCAGTACTAAGACGCGAGTCTTTTGATTCTAATAACCAGCATAGGGTACTTTTTTTTATTTTGATGCTTTTGCCCTTGTTCTTTATTTCTACATAGCTATCTGATTTTGTTTCCACATCTGTAAAATCTACCAGGTCTAGATCTACATATTCAAATGCTTTGATTACCCTGGAATCTTGTAGGTCTTCATCTGAAAAAGGATAAGTTTGTTGAAAAGATGTTGCCAAATTAATCAATTATTTTTTCGTCTCTATATAGGTTTACATCAGTATTGGAAGTAATTATATAATCAATTGTTTTGTCAAGTCAAGACTGATACTTGATATAATATAACTGAGTTGATGGCGTGGGATTTGTTCCAAACAATTATTTCCCTAAAATCAAAAAGATGAAAAACTGGGTCTCGAATTTGTCGAAATGTTTCTACTTACAAAAGGTTCGAAATATATTCTATTATTGAATATGCATACCTACACCACCGCCTTCAATTCAATCAAATCATCACCAAATATCCGAATGACAAATCCGAGGACAACTGATCACACTGTATTTCTCGTTACGTCATTCTTTGGCAACAATGATTATTAACCAAATTTTCAATATCTATACAAGGCGACTCAATAAAATTACATGTTCTGATTGACTGTCTGACTGATTCATCATCGCCAAGACGAAACCGCTGTACTATGATCGTAAAATTTAGACAAAGTTTACCTTTTGTGACGTAGACATCCACTAAAAAAGGATTATACGAAATTTCCACTCTAAAGAGGTAGGATGGAGATTTAAAGTTAATATAGAGAGAAACTTGAAGTCTTTTCAACTGAAACCTTTTGACATAAGGTTTCAGTTAAAACGAATTTTAAAATTCAACCTCTAAGGGGACGGAACGGGTGTTTGAAGTTATATAAGAAAACATTCTCCGTATTTTGAACCAAGGTATGCGACCTTGAATTTTTGTGCAATACTCATGAATCGTCATAAGTATATATCTCGGTATATATAAATATTAAAAAAAAGTTTCGTCGGGTACTTGGAAAGTATTTGAAGTAATGAAAAAATAATTAATGTAATGAAAAAGTAATTAATGTAATGAAAAAGTAATCAAAACACTTAAAAAGTATTTAAAATATTTAAAAAGTAATTAAAATATTTAAAAAGTAATTAAAGTACTTGAAAGGTAATTAAAATACTTAAAAAGTAATCGGACGTACTGAATATACTGGAAAAGTAATTTACAGGGAATTAAGATAATTAAAAGACTTAAAGATGTAATTAAGTATTTAAAAATTCGTAGCGTACACCATATTTAATGAGTTGTTTGCCCCTCGGTTTATATTATTCGCTGATATTGTGATTGAGAATTCTAAAGTTTGCTGTCTCTAAAGCTTGCTGTTGATATTAGTTTTATATTCCATGGCCAACCCTTAACACATGGTACTTTCTCTGGTAAATGCTCGTCTTCACTTTCACAGTTCATTTCTAATTAAACACTTTAGAACAATAAATTTATAGCCCTGACACTAGTTTTTGAAACAAGTAATTTTTATTGTTTATTATGCACTTGGTTCAAACATAAATTAATTGTTTATGAATAATAAAATTGTCAATTAATGTTGACAGTTACCTTATGTAATTTTTTTAAATTCCCATACTAGTTTTATTGCAGTCTTCGAAAAAAAAAACATTGTTTGCATCTCGAATGCAAAATGCTTTTACGTTCTCGAACTTCCATTCTTAAACACAAAAGCAGCATTTAGCATTCTAATAGAAACAAAAATAACCATTTATTATTGTTTTTCAAACTATTCGCCCTTAAACTCTAAACCAATTTTCAAAACATAAACTCCATTCTTCTTGAGTTACTTGAGAAACAACATTTTTGAAGCTTTCCATAGCATCTTTGGGAGTTCCAAATCGCACACCACACATTTTATCCTTTAATCGAGGAAATATAATGTAATCGGAAGGTGCTTGTTTGCGACTTAGCAATTTTAACCTGGAAGCTTCTAAAAATTATTTTGTTTAATGTGCAGTATTACATGAAGCATTGTCATGGTGGAGAACGATCTCACCTCTTGAGCGCCGTAAACGAGCTTTTTGAATAATGTTTGGCAGGCATACTGTGTACCATTCTGCGATAATCGTACGTTTATTTTCAAGTACGGCAGGTCCTGATTTTGAAAAGAATCAAGCAATCATTTTCGTACGAACACTTCGAGAGCGCTTCACTTTAATTGGATTAGGATCTGTTGGAAACAACCATTGTGCAGACTACCGCTTAGATACGGGTTCACATGCATATATCTAGCTTTCGTCACCAGTTATTAACTGTAAACTGCTTTAAACCTACCTTAATCATATTTCTAAGAGTTTTCTTACACTATTCCACAAGCTTTTTTTTGTGCTTCTGTTAAAGTGTGTGGTAGCCACCGATAACAGACTTTTCTTACACCCGGATGATTATGTAAAATCTTGTTAATTGCCGTCATGCCAATGCCCAAGGTGCTCCCAATAATTCTATATGTGACTTGATTGTCCTACTGAATCATTCTTCACATGGCGTCTATGTTTGTTTCGAGAACTACTGAAACTAATCTTCTTTCGAAAATCGTCGATAATTGAACCTAATATGATTCATCAGTTTTTTTTATTAAATGAACGTTCTTCCACATCATGAACATGATCACACCAATATCTGTAGTATACAAGTGCAAAAATAGCATCGATAATGACCTACTAATACTACTACATAAAGGGTTACACTTACAAACATGTTTCTAAAATTGTATTTGTTTTTTTATAAATTATTACACATACTGTTTATAAATTTCTCATTACGCCACGAAAAAAAGTAACTTCTACGCCTACGCAATAGTTTATCTCTTAATAAAACAGCACTTACATCTGTAGGATTGTGTTGCCGTTCGAGTACAACCGATTCCATTTTAAAACCTAGTGGATAAGAATGAACAGAAGTTGGTACTGCATGTTTTGGATTCTGCAACAAAATAATAGCAATAAGCAACTGTGAAAGGAATCAGATTCATAAAGCTTGGAAGTGTATTAAATTATCATAATACCGCCGTACATAATAATTCAAGGGCAAGTAATTAAAGCAAATTCATTGTTTCACATTCAAGAACAGTTAATAATTAATTGGACCATTGAGAACTTTTACTTTTCTCTTTTACACTGAAACAAACCTAAGCGAGTCTGGTCTAATTACAGTTCAGGAGGAAAATTGTATTCATGTAGTCTTTCATAATTCCAGACGTAAGATAAAAATAAAAGCAAAAAAATCTAATAAAGTACCTACAACCAATAAATAAGCACAAGAATCTAAACATAAATATAAAAACAGCTTCCCACATGAATTGACAGAGAGAGTCTGAAGGTGCGGAACAAAAGCATATATTTAAATGCATAAAAAACTGTTGATGAATCACACTTCCTTGCTTTGTAACTTTACTGCGGATCAGTAAAAACGATGGAGGCGTTTGACCTTAACCATCATGCATAAGTTAACAGCCTCTATTTTTTAGAGGAAATTCGATATCTCCCGTTAATAAGTAAATTACCTACAGGCCATAGAGAACCACTCACTTACTTTAAACAACTTCAGACACGTGATAATAAAGGAGCATCATCGCCGCTTAAAAAGCGTTTTGTAGCTACTTTTTAATACGATGGCAGACTTCCTCTATTACATACAGTAACAAGCTAATGTTATTAATTGTCATTCAACAAATGTGGCATCTTCGTCGTTATGCATGTAAACATGTGTTTGGCAATGCGTGGTGTGGGCGCCACCATTTAAAACCATGCAAGATAAACGTTTTGTTATTAAGGTAATTGCAGTAGTATATACAATTATCAGCACTAGATACTAGTTCATTACCTAGAAACTTCCATTTGTATATGCATATGGAATTGCTATAAGCCGTACAAACCGGAGATTTTTACGTGGATATTGCAATGCGGGAGCTAGTAATTACAACTCAACTGTGGGCGCATAAAATTTGCAGAGATGAAAAACATAACTGTAGTCAACTAGATCTGTCACCACCTCCATACGCATAAAAATAAAAACCCACACGATCCAAATCCAACATAAAAATTATCGACTATCTATTATTTCTTGGAAGACAGAACATGTACTACAGAATTAAGTGTATAATTAAGGATAACTAGTAATACTATTTTTAGTACACTTCAAACAGATATCTATTGGCAATTGAAAATGTCCACACTGCACCATTACACTGGCACATAATTATGAGAGTTGGCGTATTCGGTATGGCGAAAACCTTGACGCTATTATAGTTATTAACGACATAAAGCCGTTAGTAAGCATCTAACAAACGAGAATAAATTTGTGGCAGAGGCCGTCAGGCAGAGGCTATGAATTATCCGAGTTAGATGCGATAACGGCCGTAGGTATGTAGTTGAATATTTTTCATAATACCTACAAAAATTGAAATTTTAGCGCAATTTAAATGAAAAAGTTAAATAGTGTTAGTAACCGGTGTTAGAAAACTCGTCACATCAGTCAGCTATGGAAATAAATTACGTATGGCAATACTGAAATGTATTGTTGGCGACACTGTAAGTCTATGTCAAATCCGAGGTTAGCAGGTTAGTCAGTTTTGACACAAACTGACGCAAAAGCAGTGTTCATGTTGAATAAATATTGATAAAATATATTACTGTTCTTTTATTTCTTAACGACCCAGACTGTTAAATATATAACAGCCATGGCTGTTATGGGGAACCTTTCAGTCAGGTTGACAGCTCTGTTATTGACAAATAACAAGTCGGTGTTATGAAAAACAGTTTTATACGTAATAGCTCATCTTGAGATAACATTCGTATTCATCGAGTGCAACTACGATTTTGACCATAGTTTTTATCGAAATGCTTCTGTCGCAGGCGTTTCGCATAATATCTACGTCTTTTTGCAAAACGCCGGCATTCTGAACAAACATTGAATATTTTGCAAAGTGACGGCTGAATTTCAGTCATTTTGCAAAATGCCTTGCTGCTACTAGGCAAAATGAACAAATAAATATTGTGTGAATAATGTAAGACCAGCGTGCATACATCAAACAGGTAGAGACACTTAAGCCAAATGTTGAAACCTGTCTAGAGTGCCAGGGACAGTAACTCGGGGGGTATTTCTAAGCTTGACTATCAGATGGCAGCACAAAATTCTACCAATCAGAGCCAGTTGCGTAAGCGGTGGGTTGTTTATTGCGTGTCGGTGGCCGGATATACCATGCGTCTTATTGAAAGTGCAATTTAGCCATTGTGTTTCATTTCTGGTGCCGAAGATTTGGAATCCACTTATTACCCTTCTGTTGCAAGCAGATGTCTTCTCAACGTAAGTGTTAGGTCAGTTTAGATGGCTTAGTCACAGCAGGGTTTTACTGCTCGACTACGTATTTGTGAGATTTCCCCGATTCTTGCGCAGCCCATCTTTGTTCCCCAAAAGGGTTGAGCGACTACCTCCTGTTTGCTCCAGGATTCTGTGCAGTTCGCAGATTGAGTAAGGTTGCCGAGACAGTTTAAAGTGCGTGCTGTTGATACTCGAATTGCGGATGTAATCTGTCACTAGCGACACTAATTACTCAGTTTACGACACTAGCCACTTAATTGTGCATAGCACAACCTCTAAAATTAGTTACCCACTGCTTTAGACTGCATAGCTAGCTTACCCGAAGTTTTTGCTTTGTATGATTCCTTGCGCTGCGTTTGTAAGCCTTTCACGGGGTGATTTATGGACGCTACACGTGGCCATGTGTCCGCTACAAATTTTTACTGCAAATTTGCTTAATTTAAGTACTTCAAACACCTTTATTCGACAAAACAGTGGTTTAACAGTTCATATGTTATAGTGCTAATTTTGTGAATTTTCGAAATTGTACGTATACGTAGAAACCAGTGAAATTAAAACTGAACTCGATGGAAAACTACACTATTACTTAAAACTAGCATAAGGGAGAATAATTTTACAATGCCAAGCTGTTTAAAACATTTGTTTTGAACTTTATGTCACCGTCCTTGATGTAGATACTCACTTTGAGAAAACGTTTCATATCAAACAACGTATTTTTTATAATATAAGAAACTTAATTTTACTTGGCCAATAGACCTATTCATTGGCTTTCATGTTCACATCAAAATGTTTAATGTCTGGCATTCATGACCTTGGATCTGCCATCAATACTGAGAGATTCACAAAATGTATGTAGCTGAGACACCTTGGAACTCAAGATGTCATACAAAATACTACCAAATTTGTATAATAGATATTGCAATGCAATGTTTGTAATATTAAATAAATATCTTAATAAGTTACATTTTGAGCAATTTATAAATCGCACAATTCTCAGCTTTATAATTTTACTACTGTGCTTAAACTTGCCTGTAATAAATTATAGGCTGGTTAAAATTGATGTAATAATTAATTACACAAATAAAATGGTTGAAAAGCCCCTCTTTCTATTTTTATCTAATTGTAATATGCATTTACGCTAGCTCTAGGCAAAATACAAGCTCTATCCTCAGGTGGAATCAGAATTGTACTATCGCCATAAATTTTAGGTTATTTGACTTGCACGGTTCTTCGTAGATCATATAATTCACAATCTGACAGAGGACACAAAATGTCGCCAGCGCTTTAGCGATTCTTTGAACGTTTAAGAGTGAAAAATTGGTGAAAAACGCGTCAGGTAAGTTATTTGAATTTTCCCCGCTTGGCAACTAATAAAAACACATCCCCTTGCTTGTTTTTAGGATGACGTCACCGCCTCTTGCTTGTTCTGACGTAGAAGGCGCGCCAATTCTTTCAATTGTTTATGGACGCTTCGGTTCTCGCCAAGCCCGGCTCAATCTACTGACGCCACTCGATTTTCGAAAAACACGAAATAACTGGGACCTCGGGAATACGCTAGGCCTCTCCGAAAAGGTTTGATCTCGTAATTTGGTGCGTTTTCCCAAACGTAGTAATGCTGCTTGGATTTCCTGCTGGAGATGCTCCCCCAGGTGTAGACGTTGGTTGGGACGTTCTTGCAGACTCTGTTGATGACTTGCAGTACAGGCGTCTGGTTCTGGATGCTTACTTTTGCCGGAAACGATAATCGGAAAACCCAGCTGAACGGTTGCCGTTCACCCTCGAAGATCGGATGGGAAATTTTATTAATTTATGGTGACGGATACTTCCACAAACACTGTCACAGGTACTCTGAGATAGGCACAATGCAATAAAATACTTTTTATGTGGGTAAATATTGATTTATTATTTAAAACATGTATTTCACATGGCCCAACATTTAGCCCAACTTTCAAATAATTTAATTGCAATTGTTCTCTTGTTTTAAACAAAATAGCATCAGGTTGCTAAGTTACTGTTGATTTTCTTATGTTAATGGAAATTGATTATGATAATGAAAGATTACAAATGGAAGTAAATGTGAGTACATAATTAATATTTACAATTTTCTTAAATCTAAATTATTGTCTTTAACCTTATAATTAAAATTGTTCGATAGCGTTGCACACACAAACGTTATTTGTTTATTATTGATACTGCTCTGCTCTGAACTATCGCACTTTATTTTTAAATACATTGATTTTGGAGTTCGCCAATTTCGCGTCAGTATCTTTTCTCTTCTGTTGCCTTCTTCTAGCATCGCTCTTTGCAGTTTTTTATATTATATTATGCTCCATCTTGCTTTACCTTTCTGCTTTGCTCACTATTTTCACTATCCTTTCCTTTTACTTAACAACTACGCTCCTTTTAAAATGCACCTAACAAACCTTTTGTGTCAATTAAATTTTATGTGGTCTGGCTTTACATGTGCACAAACCTTTCCTTTTAAATTATATTAAGTTATTTACAAGCCAATTCAAACCCTTTGAAATATGTTTTGCCTTTGCGTGCCTTTCTCAGACTAATTCCTGTTTCTCGCATCTCATTATCAATGCATTTAGTATTTTATTTTTGTTTAAAATTGCAATTATACAAAATATCCCAAATCGGTGCTTTATTGAATCAGTTAATTATCTTTCACTGCAAACAGAGCCCAAGTTGTGGACTTAATACCATCTCAATATCTTTTAAATAACTAAAAAAACTGCACACAAAAATTAGCCGAAATATGAAACTCCAAAACAATAACTACATCAGAAAGCCAGGAATCATTCCTATTGATACATAGTTACCCTAAAACTAAGTCTTTTATCGCCAGCATAAATATTTAACAATTTCCTATTGCCCGATTGAGTGCTGGGACGATCTTACAGGAGAATAAAAATCCAGAAAATCTCATCTGAATAGCAACTAGAGCCATGGATCAGTTTATAATGTAAACAGCGGTCGATATTACAGGTCTCGGAGTTCAAGGGTGCGCTCTCGTCTGCTCGCGTATCAGCAGCCAGAATCGTCAATTGGGAAAAATGCATGCAATTCCTATACTATTTAAACCACCCGGCCACCGCCATAGTTCACAAATATGGAAAATCTATGCATATTTAAATATTTAATAACTACTAGATTAGCACGCGACAGAATGATGTATGTGAACTCTAAACTTTGGCAGAATCGATAGCTGGAAAAGGTGAAATCGCCCGATGAAAGTTCTTGTCGGCGATGTACCGTAACAATGAAAATAACTGCCAAACGCAACAATTGTGAACTTATACACTCTTTAAAAACTCTTTTGATTGCTGGCTGGCTTATAATATACTACCATTTCCTAAAGGAAGTTATTATTTGACACTTTCCATATGTAAAAAGCATGTTGTTATTGCATACTATGTAATAAAACTATTGTTGCACACATCTGTCACTGCACACTTTTGTCAAAACTGTTTATTAAATGTGGCGAGTTATCAATGTAAAACAATGACAGCATACCTAACATGATTTTTAATAAATTTTCAATTTGAAATGACGTTAACGTTTTGTAATCTCTTTTAGCATAAATATGTGGTAGTCGAAAAAAGTATGTATACAACTCGTATTTTATGCTTCTTTTTGCACTTGTAAGATTTAAAGAATTCGCCTTCGGCTCATTCTTTAAACTTTCTCACGCGTGCAATAAAGTGGCACTTTAGCTACTAGTTGTATAAATAACTATTATTTTCAAACGTCATAAAAGCGACAACTTATGTAACTTGACCGACAAGGTAAATGCGTTATTTTTATGCCTAGGCTACTTTTACGATGGCGAAGTAAAAGTACATACTTCAAAACTTGATTAGATTTAGAATATTTTTAACATTGGCATTCTTGATTGTCGGGAACTGACGTACACGTAAATTTTCAATAATCGTAACTTTTCAAATGTATATTTATTTATATTAGTTCGGGCGTTTGAAAATAAAATAGCATTTTGTGCCTCGCCCGGACCTGTCTGACTCGCTTACGCTCGTCAGTCAAATGCGTCCAGTCTCCCCACATAAAATGTCACTTTTACTCCTAATAACATAATATATTGAAATTGCAATCAACTTAAAATTTTCAGTTTGTAAATGTTTCTCAATCTTAAATAGAAATCACGGTGTTAGGTTAGTATAGTTCGATTCTCGGTCCCGGTGAGGTTTTTAAAAATAACAAATGCGAATGAAAACCTCTACAGAATGCCATCATTCGGAATTGATGTGGGTCCCATGTTACTACGATGTGTAGCATGTAAAAGATCCATTGCTAAGGTTGGAACTCCTTAGTCTCGACAAAATTCTAAGTAGGACAAAGGTACCTGGTACTCTGCATGCCTAGACCTTGTTCATGGGGTTGGCAAAAAGGGCCTATAAAGGCCTACTTGCTAGACATGAGTCTCCCCAAAAATAATACTACTATTACTACTATTAGTATAGCTTGAGTATAGTATTATTTATAATTTAAATATTTCCGCATTTGCAAATAACGTCAACCGCGTTAGTTAAAATTATCACCGGTAAAGGAACCAACAATGATGAATTTTGCTATTTTTCAAATTTGTTTGCTTGAATTTGTAACCATCCCTTCTACTAGGTCCCTTCCGGAAAACGCACCACTGTTGCTCGAAAGAACAGGACGCTTTTACGTGTAACCCCGCGCTCGGCAACCATTTTTCCTGTGTGAAACAGCAGTCGATATTTGTTAAAGACCATTATTGATATAATTCGTCCATCCCGCTCCTGCTGTTATCACCAAATTGGTAAGTCAAGGCAATTTATTATTTGTGTATATTTTAATATTTGTTGTTCACGAGCTATTAGTTAATTAATTAAATTCATTGTTGCATGGCGGCGCATTCACACGGTCTTAAGTCTAGTATTGAGTTAGGTATAGAAGGATAATTAAAACTGAATGAACAGCGATAGAACAAAATGTTAACTTTAGAAAAAACGTTCCTCAAAAATTGGTTACATAATTATTTGTCACAATTTGATGTCCATAATGTTTTTGTGATGTTATATATTGCAACTATGTCATCAAGACCTTTTATTTCCATATTCTGCCTGTACGGGTTATTCTAAATTACGATTTTTGTAAATTAACTCGTTTCAAAACCTAACGATTTCAAAATCACAACACAAAAACAAAAGATAAATATAACTGCGTAAGTTTAGGTGGGCCTATGCGTGTGTGCGAGCGTGTACATCAGTTACAGGCTAGACGACTTGATTGATTATGCTCAAACTTAATATTTGGAGATTTGACCACCTAGAATAAGTTTTTCTTTGGGATTTGAGAATTTTGTGGTAGAAAAATCAGTTTTCTAGTAATCTTTTTCCAGAAATTGTAAAATGTCCAACATACACTTCTTTCGAAAGCTTTAGCTTTAAAACTATAAGCGCAACACTTTTTTTGCAATTTCTTTACGTCATCGAAAACAAAACAAAATACATACTATCAATTGAAATACAATTAAAAAATGAAATCCTTAAAAACTAACAATACTTTTTATATTTAATTTTTAAAATTTACATAAACTGTAACGTGCACTGTAGTAAACTGTTAATGGTTCATCAATTTTTCATTATCTTTATTAAGCTATAAAAGCTAATTCGCAAGCTGAATGAACATAGTCTTCCGTTTCTCTTCAGAACGGGCCAGCCCAGCTAACGAACCGGGTAAGCAGCCAACGCGTCATGGTCCCGAAAACCCTCTGCCGCAGTAGCTTCCACTTTGTGCCCTCACGAAGCCGTAGCTGCTAGTTTGGTGTGGAAGTCCGGGCTCTGTGCTCACACATAACTCGTACTAAAGCACTAAGGCTTTTTCCCAGTTAAACGCGGTTGTTGGCCCACGTTTTGAGCGT
Source organism: Agriotes lineatus (assembly GCA_940337035.1). Taxonomy (NCBI): domain Eukaryota; kingdom Metazoa; phylum Arthropoda; class Insecta; order Coleoptera; family Elateridae; genus Agriotes; species Agriotes lineatus. Next base: position 19,084 of record CALNHX010006596.1, read on the forward strand.
TCATAAAACTTTGTTTGCAACAGTATTAATTTCTGTCCGGTCCGGATTTACTGCTCTCACGATGTTCGTGGTTGCGATTCGTTCCCGTCCCTTCTCTTGTAGAACCGCACCGTACACGAGTACCATTACTCTATTCATACACACTGCATTTTATATATGTTTTATTTACACCGCACTTAACCATTTCCGTATATTATGCTTGTGCATGGCTTGCAAAACCGCATCCGGTATTTAATAATAATAATAATTTGAGTAGTGTTTTAACACTAATGCAATTAAATAGCTTAAACCTGAATTGAACTTTATCTCACTTGTGTTCTCGCTTAGTATAATCCTGCTTTGTTTATTAAAGCTTTGAATGTAGAATTCAGCTATCGTCAAGATCACTGGAATCTATTAAACCTCCACTGTAGTTACTGGGCCTCCGTTAGCTATGAGGAAACTACGGAGTGTAAGAGAGTAAACTGTAAACTCCATAAAATCGGGTGTTCCGATATGTAAATACCGAAGTGATCACGGAAGAGTTACCATGTACTTTTTAAAATAAACAAAACAAATTTTGTGAATAAAGGAAGACCGAAAAAAGAGTAAAAAAGCAGTACAAAGTAAAGAGGTAAACGAGAACGATGGAACTCAAATACTTATGGACAGACAAAAATGGAGAAAAATGCGGAAAATAAAACCCCGGGCAAACTAGCCTAATACGCTTACTGTTAGGTTAATTTCTATTCTTAACGCCGGCGCCGCTTGTAGAAATTAGTTAGTTCTCGTTCATTTTGGACTATATGGTTCTGTAGGCTTCAGTGCATGATGCTACCGTAAATAGATGCGCCGTAAAGCCCACTGAGTTAGCATCGACGAAGTACGCCGATACTATGTTATACTGTTGCATTTTCCACGCGCGAGAAGAATGCATCTTGTGGATTGCAAATCTCGATCTTGGCATTCCAGTGTAGGCCGTTGAAACCGGCGTTTCGCCGCTGAGGCGGAAAGGTCGCTGTTTTGGCCACCCTTAGTGAGGCCGTCGCCTCCCAGTCATCCAAAATTGAGACATTTGAGTGAGCAAGTTCTATTGTATGGTGCGGGGAGCAGCGTTCGTGAATTGCGTAAAAAATGGAGAAGAAGCCGGATAAACCCTGGAGGATCCTTAATATTTACGAGTAATCAAGGGCGAATCTTGTAACAAGTGCCGTTAGTTAAGTTAACCTTCAAATCGTATTTTGTGGATATAGCAGCTAGCTGTCTTCACTCCGTGCCCGCCTTTCGAGACAATTCGGTTTCGATCCTGTTCACGCAACATCTCTGTCTTTGTCTGACAACATCCCCAAAGGCCAGATTCATTCCCCATCGTCGAGATGTGTGGACAATGCCACACGCAGCAAGGGTAATCTTTGTAGTTAACCCGGAACGCCCTACCACCAGCTCAAGGTAGATGTATTGTAATTGCTTGAATTATATGTAGTGCCGTGAAAAGAGAATTTAGCAATGAAGTGTTTCAAACCTCTTTTTCTGCGTTCAGCTCTTCCAGCGACGCCTTCTACGATAGTTAAGGCATATCATTAGTGTCTTCCAGGCATTCCGTCCTTGCATTGTTCATAATTAGATACTCTGGCATTAGCTGGATAAAATTACTTTAGATATCTTGTATATACGATGACGTCACGTCGTATAGGAGTCAGGGTTAAGTTGGTAGGATTCACTTGAAAATTCGTAACAAATCACTTATGCAACTTATCATACACATCTAGCTCAAATAAATTTTACTACCGAGGGCTCCGCGTAGAGATTCTTGACAGGGGATAGATGATCGTAGAGATTCTTGACAGGGGATAGATGATCTATTCAGGCGGCTTCAATGCGTCATAGATGGGTCTCTGATAAGCTAAGTCTTATACCTGGCTAAGCTATAAATGACAATTTATAATAAGATGCACGTCTCCCAGCACTTGTATTATTTACGTGGACGTTAACAATAAGGATTGTTTTAATTGATAAAGATTTCAACAAAATTATCCAGGGTTTTAGAGAAAATTAATTTACTATTTTAACAAAAATTATAGCACAAGCGCATTTATTAGTATACATTTAAAAACAAATAAATGCTTGCCAAATAAGATACAGGATAAGTCGGGAGGAGAAGGAAATATTTTGAGGATGTGTTCGAAGATATTAGAGGGAGGTTATAATTAGATTTGTGTCATTTTACTGAAAGCTGGCAAATGATATCAAATTGAGAATTGGCAGATATTTTTTAGCAATAAAAAATCTTATTTAAGAAATGTTTTAAACCCCTATAAATTAATGTTTATATTGGATTTTTTCGGCGGAGAAGAATTTGAATACGAAAAAATATATAGTGCAAAGCTTGATATATTTAAACACTTTTTTAGTTTTCAATATTTTTGATCAACAGATTTTCTGTAAAATAATAAAATATATTATGAGTTATATATTCACCCCGTTAAAAACATACTTACAAATTCAAGAAATTCTCATTCATAAACCCTCCTATTTATAGAAAAAATCTGTCAATTTTAGTTTTAATATCTTCTACCAGTTTTCAGTAAATTGACAAAATTTAATTTTAACCCCCTCTAATAGCTCTATAAGGGTTGAGAATCGGACATAAACATATTGGCTTATTTTTCTTATTTTGACCTTCTGGACACATCTCAAAAGATTTCCCTTTTCTCACCTGTAGATACAATAAAAAATAGAAATATTATTAAAAAGTATCAAGTTGATTTCTAGAATAATATATAATTTCAATTATTCTTAGATAGTTGCATTTAGCATTAAGTGAGGTAATAAATTTTAATACGAAATATGGTTGAAAGAATATAATACAATATTAAATAGGTACACACATAAACATACTTATTACAAAATATACAATATCTAACAAATATTGTTAATAAAAATTACATATAAAGAGTGTTTAAAAATGCCACGTAAGCTTGATGGTTCGTTATTTGGTTCTGCGAACCTGAAGAATCGACTTCTATCTGAAGAGAAGGCAAGTCATCTTCTTTCTCAGGTAAACTGAATAAAACAATAAAAATAGACGAGCTTGTGCAATTTCATACCTGTAAAAATAAAAGTTCAGCAACTATACTCCATTCACAATGTTTCCGCTTTCTAACAGGCTGTTAGGATGACATGTTTGTTGGTACGCATGCCAAATAACTAGACATAACAAAATTGGGTTATGTTATTTTCAATTTGTGGTTATAATGTGCGTGCATTGTTGCAATTAAATGTTTGCCTCCTTCCTGTTGTGTTTGTAGCATTTTGACACTAACATTGTAACAATGTCAATAAAGCAGTTGTAACAACTTTCATAATTGTTTCATGTCGCAGTTTGACCAAACTACGTTTTTTTTCCTATAAACATTTTGAAGGTCAAACAATTTAGGGTTTATGTTGGCATTACTTGTATTCCTTTAAAAAATATATGTTGGTAGAATTTGTTTTAGTAACTTTTTAGAACTAAAAATTGGTGGGAAATTTAAAATCTGGCATTGTAGAAGTTACGTTGGGAAAAGATGTTGTATTTTGTTGTTTGTCGTGTCAGTTTGCCAGTCATTTAGGGTTAATACCGGATTTGAACTTCACCCACCTTTCCAATCAATGAAAAAGGAAGCACACGTGTTTTTCTAACCAAAGCGGAATTCGAGGTGAGTCCAACGCCTTTATATAGCATCCCCTATTGAGGTCAACTTCTTTTACAAGCAGAATTCAGCTGTAATTTAGATAATAAGGTATTTTTCGGAGTGCGAATATCTCATCAGTGTTGTGTTTAAACTAAGACACGCTCATTTAATTAGCAACTAACAGTTGCTTAACGTTATCGCATGCTGTTTCTTTTGAACTCGGCGGTGCTCAGTGCGTTGCAATATATTTCAGTGTAACTTCGTGATATGTATAGAATATACGTGTTAAGTTTTGTTTTTATAGACGTTTACCGTTCATGTGTTTTATTATTTTGCAAAAGGCAGTTCGAGATTTGATGTTTAATATTTGATTTGTACACTCGAAGTTTACTATTTTAAATCGAGCTGTTGTTTACAGGGGTCTCTCATTATTTGATATGCGTTTGCCGTATTATTTACTTGAGTTTTGAATTTCGTAAATTGTTTTGTTTTGCGTAATTGTAGATACATTGTAGATTGTCTGTTTGGCATTTCCAGGTATTTAAAAGTTTAATAAGGGTTATTTGCAATATTTTGTGTTTCCTTGAGTAAGTGTCAACTAGTTAAGCCGAGTTAAGCAGTAAGAAACCGCGACCTTCAGACGCCTTGAATTTAAAAGACATGTTTGAACTTTGAGTGGACCATTGTTAAGATATAGTAAAAGGAAAGTTGCACTTCACCAGTTGAAGCAATTAAGCCTTTAGTTGACAAACATGTTGGTATTTTTCGCACAATACCTCCTCCGCTTCCGCTGTGAACGTAGTGGAGTTGGCGAGCTCTGGGTTGAATTTTTCACGGTGGCACCCTAGCATTTCACTATTTTGATTATCTTAAAACAGGACTGGATTTCACGACTAACTTGGAGCACCCATCCCCGCTAGCGGACATTCAGGAGTAGGGTTTCCAAGTCCCGGGACCAAAAGTGTTTTCGGGACTTACGAGCTAAATTTCAAGTCGCGGGACTAGTCCCGAAAATGGTCCCGAAAAAAATAGTGTTCAGGTGAAATTTTCGAATGCAATTTCCATAGAAAAACAAGTGTTTAAAGTTAATTAAAGTATTTCTGTGCTGATAATTTGCGTTGGGGCTCGTCTACAACTTCATTGATTTCTTCTGGTACTAAAAATATCTGTCGCTTTTCATCTTTTGCTTTTGTTTGAAATGCAAAGTGCTTGTGTAATCCTTTCGTCAAGCTGCCTCTGATTATGATAATTTTGTAGGAACTATCTTTACATTTCGCCAATTGTTTATCTTCAATATATAAAATTGTTGCCATATTGACTTCAAATCGTTATTTTTTTTAATGTAGAATGAAGGTAGGTTGCGAATCGGAATTTATTCTAATTGTAACGCGTTAGCAGACAAATAACGAACACACTTAAAACCCAAAAATATAAATTATTCAGGTTCTTCGCACATATCTAAATAAAAAAAAACAGACAAATACATCAATAGAAGAAGATATGCAAATGTAGCTGAAACAACACACAGGTTTAATTCTAACCTACCGAAAATAATACCTCTCCTGCCTACGCAAAACGCAAATAATGCAGAATGTGCAAGAGGCATGAGTAATACGCCGGACGCCGGTAAATACCCGTCCTAATTCTTTGATATCGAGTATACGCATGCTTGTTGACATGGTCCCGGGACTTCGCCTGGGCTGGCTGTGGTCCCGGGACTCGGTTTTTGTGGTAGAATCCCGGGACTGTCCCGGGACTGGAAACCAGGGCCGTAGCTACCACCGGGGCAACCGGGGCAGTGCCCCAGGGCCCCCGAACATAGGGGCCCCCGAAGACGGAGGAAGTTTTTTACGAAATTGTCTTTAAAAAGTTTTGAGCTAAACTTAGCCTGTTTAAACGTTAAATACAGTTTTATATTAAACTCAATGTGAAGTAAATATGTGTTTTGTCTGTTTTAAATACCCATTCTTCTATCTTAACAGAAAAAAAATCAGCAAATAGTAACACTATTAAAAAAGTCTTACTAAGTGAAAGTGATGTAGAGGTAAAGGGGAAGATAACATGGGGGCCCCATAATTATTTGTTGCCCCAGGGCCCCCAAGCCTGTAGCTACGGTCCTGCTGGAAACCCTATTCAGGAGCTTTACTACCGTTGCCTTCCAATGCTAACTGACCTGTCATAAGTGCGGTCCGGTGTTGTAAAATCCCGATTATAACGTAACAAGTATAAGTTTGACTTTAAAGTTTTTAAGATTGCTGTTGATTCACCAGATTAATCGTTTTTTACTTTAATATCGATTATCTTGAAAATGCCCAGATTTTAACTTTTACCTTACTACTACACATACGTACATATTTGGTCTTCAAATTTAAATCTATGGCGAAATTTATCATAAAAGAACAAGGGCATAATTTGTTAACAAAAGAGAACCTAAAAGTGACATATATATAGCAACTTATGCCTGAAAAAATGTGACTGTTTAAATGTGAATAATTGATCAAAAATTAATTATTAACGATTTATTGAACTTATTATAATCATTAGTTGCACATTAAGTACTAATTAAATTTCAGTTTCAACGAAGTCTCTTCAACATGTGATGTTAACACAAGCACAGTTTCGTCATCAACAAATTAAGTAGATACAATAACAGTACCGTCGGGTAGCTAATTACTGTTAATCCGCATATACTCGTATATAATATGCAATACTACTAACGATTAACCTTGTACAAAACCTCCAATTCCCACTAATGAACACAAAAGCAAACTGAAACTTTTCAGGTTCAGTTGCTGCAATTACTGATGTCATCGTCGTGGATGATACATCCAACTACGCATTCCTCAAAATATTCACTGTAGGTATAACCAGATGAGAAAGGAAGTAATCAATTTGAAATCAAGCAAACTTTGCGGTTATTTTAACAATTATTTCTTTAATAATCCTTCCCACACGTTAAATATACATATACAATAAATAAGAACTCAACATTTCAATTTTATTTGTTATAATTACACTTTTAATGGTTACCATTTGTTTTGTTGTCGACATCTACCACATATATGATACAAACAAATAACACCATAAATGACAACAAATGATCAAGATCTCTTAAATCTGATCTTGATCCCAAACTTTGGGCACATTTTGTGCAACCGATTCAAGATGACTGACAATTGGATTTTAATAATAATCGCTTTTTATAAATATTTTTTGTTAATTTACATATGTTATGATCACAACCTAGTAGATGTTTTTACTCCAAGTGTTTTTTTGCTTCTTACTTCCCTTTACAATAAAGGAAGTATTGGATTCACCCCAAAAATTCGAAATTGAGTTTTCAACAGATCTTCACGTTTTAGAGTCCCCTGAACCCAAAAAACATATTTTTTTTCATTGGTCTGTCTGGCTGTGTGTCTGTCTGTGTGTGTGTCTGTGAACAGAATATCTCAAAAACGAAAATAGGTATGGCGTTGAAACTTCATATATAAGTTTTGTGTACTATGTAGATGAGACAGCAAGCTTTTGAAGAAAATCGCATAACCGGAAGTAGGTGTTTACTCTTGTGATTTTTCAGTTTTTTTTCGATTTTTTCAAAAACGGCTCTAACGATTTTTTTTAACTTTACATTTTTACTACATTTTTAATGTGTATTGATGTGAAATAGGTGATTTTCCAGTTGAATACTTCTAAAGTGGGTTTCTTTTGTTTTTTTTTTCTATTTTTTTTATTAACTCCTATTTTAAATAAAACGCCCGGTATATTATTACATTTTTGAATTCACCTTAGAATTCTAGAGAAAATTTGTCTCTTCAACTAACACTCGATTTTGTACCGTTTTTGTAGAATTTGTAATTTTTGAAAATTATTTACAAATGGTTAAAAATTAAAAATGAAATTTTTGACTAATTATAAGATCACTGTAAAAGGAAGTTGTGTGAGTGTATCACACCAAATTTTTTGAATGTTTGATTGTGGGTTGCGCCTACGCCAAATGGTGTAGAGGCGACCGATCATTGACTGAAGGCATAATTAAGTCGGCAAAAACCCGTGACTTAATGACCAAGTGCATTAGAACACTCATAACTGAATAAACTTCTACATTAACATGTAAAAAAGAATTAAAATTGGTTATTTTAAAAATGCAATTGCCCACTATTTTAATAGTAGTTTATTTATCTAGAACGAAAAGTGGCATTTTAAAGACGAGAAAGTTGTTTACGTCCGAGGTGTCAGCCGAGGACGGAATTACTTGCGAGGACCTTTAAAAACACTTTTCGTTCGTGGTGAATACAACGGTTTATTTCATACTGCAAGTTTAATGCATTTTAAATAAAAAGTTGTAAATCATTTCAAATTTTATGTCAACAACTGACGTATAATTTTAAAGTACTTGAACTTTAAAATTTTACTTTAAAGTACTAGGACTTTAATGTTCCATTTTTTGTACAATAAATAAGTTTTAAAGTACTTGAACTTTAAAATTTTACTTTAAAGTACTAGGATTTTAATGTTCCATTTTTTGTACCATAAATAATCCGAAAAATGTCATTTTTGACATCAGTATGAAATAAAATATATTTAATTTTGAAACAGAGGTACTCAGACCGAACACCTTAAAATGGGGTTTCATTCGATTCACATGATTATTAAAAAAAGTTTATGAAATTTTCGCCGCTGTCAACGAAAAACGGTATGCCAACTATAGAAAAGTGCGATACAAAAAATAAAATTACATGTTTGAGAGTGTTTTTTTTTTAATTTAAAGATTACTTTTTTTTTAATTTAAAGATTACCACATTTGCACTGAAAAATATTAAACATTTATCGAAATTCATACATACATAGATTTTCAACTTTCTGCAACACAGAAAAAAAACTGTACGAGCCTCACCTCAACGTTTAATACTTGGGAATTCTAGAAACACAAAACAACAGTAACTGAACATTTTCTTTTTCTTTGCTACCAGAAAAAAATACGATTTTCAAGATCAAAATATAGTTCCCAAATTACTATCTTTCAGGTTACCTACACCTATACATGAATATTAAAAATCCACAAAATCAGATGAACGTGACAAAACAAAAAATAACGCCATTGCAGTTGATCAAAATCGTTCGAGTCGTTACTAAATACTAAATATATGAACTCAGCTAACCATCTGTGAACAAACGTCCTTGACTTTTTGTAAGATTTGAAGCTGTCAATCACAGTTAAAATACAATTTACTCATGTTTGCGCAAAACAACAATTCATTCATATCTTATGGTATGCATTTCGATTTGTCAATACATAATACCCTACAATCTATCATTTTAACTTGAACGGTGAAAAATTAAAAACTGATAACAAGAAAATTAATTTGCATTCAAATCTAGCCATTAATTTGTTTTTAAAACACTGGCTTTTTTACTACCCTCAACATCCAGCTGAAAACTATTTACCAACCCACGCTTTCTAAGTAATACAATGTTATAGTATTACCCTCCAAATTTAATAATGCAATTTGCAATAAAAAAATCTTTATTAATTATTAAAAATTAAATATTCATTCGAAAGCTAGTTCAAATCATCACATGTAGAAAAGCTACAATAGAGATTGGTACATAATATTCGAATATAAACTCTTTCTTGTAACCAAAAACAAAAGGTTGTTGTCCCCACGATTAGTCGAGTAATTAATTATACACGAAAGCCTACACAATCATCAAAAATTAAAAAGACCTGTCCGCCTCTCTCGAGCCATCGTGCCCTTTTTGGCACAACCGGGCTAGTTAATTAACATCGAGATATTTACGAAAAGTCGAAAAAAGCTCGGAGAAACGAAACCGGACATCAGTCCCCGTCCTACATCTGGAGGAAAACAACACATCTGCTTGAATTTTGCGACACTACTTCTAAATTTATTTCCCTTCCGACGTTGATTGATTTGGAGATATTTATAGATTATAGACGTGGGCAGAATTAGAAATGCAGTCCATGTGCAGTTGTGAATTTTCTTGCTAAAATTAGTTTTGCTGGTAATATACTTGGGCATTTATAAAATTAAATATTCGTAAATATGTTCTTTTTAATAAATATTAAATTGAATTCTTCATATAATTTATTCACAATGTTTCCGCATCCGAGGAGGCTATGTTGTTTTCAATTTGTGGTTATGATTTCACTGCTGCCAGTTAAATATTTGTCTCCTTCCGTATAATTTTCCGCATTGTAACATTAAAATTGCAACAGTATATCACAAGAACTATACGGAGGGCGACAAAAATGTATCTGGTAACAGTGCAAGCTTCAAAAATTCATATACACAAATTGTAACTGCAGATACACTCAAATATTAAAAATTGTCTCACCTAAACTCGAAGCATAACGTTTATAAAACTTCAACCGCTCAATTAAGTTTTCATAAATACGTGCTGGAATAATTTTGCACAATTTGCCCAAACCATAACAGCTTATATGAACTCAGGTGTAACACTTCTTTTTCTCACGTATTGGTGATAACATCAGAATTGTTACAATGGAGAACTTTTATTATCTTCAATTAGTCTCGCTAGTACATTTACCATATTCAATAAAGAATTACTGATAATATTGAGGCTAGTTGTGTTTTGGCATCAGTGGCGGCTCGATACGAGCCAAGGAGCCATGGCCCTACCATAACAAATCAATCTTATTCTGAAAGAAACATTATATGTACTTATGTTTCTTAATTTTTTTTATTTTAAAACTTAAAAAAGGCACGAGTAATTTTTATTTCATGAATACGAACTGTAATATCAGCGCTGCTCGCTTGTACGAACGCATTGGTGCTAGAACGAAGCGGCTCCTCAGATTTTCAACAGTTTATAGACTGCAGCGGGGGGCAGCAGCAAGAAATAGGTCAAAATATGAGGATATTTTAAGATTCAATGGGAGCCGCCTCGTTTCAGGCTCAAGCAGTATCAGCTGCCCCGATCTGCGATACAGCGTGTGTCGAATGTCCAGTTACTCATGCTTGCGCATAAAACTAATCATTTCTGTCTTTACACTGCATTTTCTATAAAACTAAAGCGCAAATCAACATTTTTTAATCTTTAAATAAATTCACCACATATGTTTGGAAGGCGTTGGGGTATAAAATCATATTTTTTATTCAAATTTTAGAGGAAATATTGAATAAAATTTTTAAAAAGTCTAAAAATTCGCTTGACGGCTAGCAGTCGACATCGCGCCCACTCTCACTCAAATATTCCAGTCTAAGAATTCTGTCTGCACAAACTCTCTGCAATGAAGGTTTACAAAACCTTTTAATTCAAATAAGTATACAGGATGTTTCAGAATTTCACGGCACTATTTTAGAGATGTGTTCTCCAGCACGAAATAAACAAAAAAGTTCATACAAACCTGGGATCTAAACGGTTTCTTCGTTTTCAAGATACAGGATGTTGAAGTTTACAAAAAATTTATTTTTTTTTATTCTGGAAAACGCATATAGGTATTCTAATGAAACTTAGTGTGGGTTAGTATTTCATCAAGTTGCATTGGTTATTAAAGCACTTGTGTAACTTAAGCAAGTTTGAATAACCTATATAAAAAATTATACATGGGCGATCTGTAACTCGAATAGCTAAGCACAAAAACCGTTGTTGAAAGGGTTGAATTGAAGACTGAATAGAACAAACCACCATTTGGAGAGTAAATCTAAAAAAGCTTACATTGGAATTTGGACTGTTTTATAGTACACGTTCAGCATGGGGTGCATTAGTTCCCAGACTTCGAGTCATAGGGTAACATGCTTCACTATTAAACATATTTAATCCATAATAGCATAAAACAAGCACACTTTGTTACTCCTCGATTCTTTTAGACCCGCGGACACCCCTCTTAACGATTTTTGTAACAGCTATGGCGTTGTGGTTGTGTCTATTAAAAGCCTAAAAATTACTTTACACCTACAAACTACTCCAATTGAAAGAGTTGAAATTATATAATATACAGGGCGATTCAGATATATATTGCTACACTACGCATTTACTTCTTCTTTCATCTTAATACCTTAATTTTCCAGAACTATAATTAGAAAAACAGGAAGTGAAGTAGCCCAGGAAGTCTAACGTATGACTAAGGAACACCAAATTAGCTTCTCAGTACTGCTCATCACTTTAACATGGCATTTTCGGCTTCAAAGATGCGCTTGAAGCATGCGGCTGAAGCCTTGAAGCATGCGGCTGAATCATCAGGTAACAATAAACAGTTTGAAGAGCAATGCTAGTATTGCTAGTCACATTACGTCCACTGACTTGTCGACCACCGCTAGACTAACAGTCTAAGTTAGTAAATTCTTAAAACTGCATCAAGGTGAGTATTATTATAATTAAAAAATAAAACCACAAGTTTCTGACCAACAGAGTATATATTTTAATGGCATTCTCAATTACTAAAGGGCGTTAAATTTGGTGCATGTTTATTTTTTTAAATTACGATACATTTCTTCTCGACTTCTTGTGACAAAAACACTGCTGGACTAATTTTTTCTCGGAAATAGTTTTTTTCCTAATAAAAGTTTGGACGTTGCACGCAAGGCAATCTTGACAGCTGCTGTTTTTGTTTGCTGAAAAGGTTTTCATTTACAACTAATTAAAAGCTACGCTCAGAGTACTATTCATCGAATACTCATACTTTCTGAGAGACCGATTACAATAATTTAGAAGACGCCAATAGCTACTTTGTTGGCATAATTGCTAATTTCAAATCAGGTCTTCCTTGTTTCTGGCTGGCTGATTGTTTCATTGCTATTCACTCGACCGTTAATTGAGATGATGCTGTAACTTGATGGAAAATGGAAATGCAGTCGTTATCAAATAGAAATATTGATTTGAAAATTAATATCAGGCAACTCTGCCATACTTATTTAAAACAACTTGGGAAACAGAACTGCTGAGTTGATCAGTTAGCAGTTATAATCTGAGATGTTTGCAAAACTGGCGAATTAGGGAAATGAGTAATCCATCTAATTTTATTAAAAAAAACATTGCAAACCATTTAATACGTGTGCCAAGATGTCATTTTATTCCAAATACGCACACACCACACTACCTTGATTTTATTTTTTTTAAATAACGGTAACCATTTGATCGTTTTGCTTCGCCACAACCTGCCGCTTGCGACCTCAATCATTTTTACAAGTTTATAATTTTTGTCGCAGCCTTCAATCAGTTGCGAGCGACCCAAAATTATATGAAAGATATGAAACTACGTAAGTTTGGTAAAGAAAACAGCAACCCCTTTGGTATTTTAAAGGAACATCTGAAAATTAATAAATGTGACCTATCAGGATGATTTCTGCGCCAGTTTGTGTGGAATGGTAAAGCACTGCAAAACTATTGGGCAAAATTGGTCGCTTTTGTATCTGTATGTATTTACTGATTTGTATTCATGTTGCCTGTAATAAACGTTAAGCGGCTGCGTAACTACGCTGTCAGAGTGGAGTATTGCCACTCTCGTGGACTGCCAAACCTGGGATCGAGAGTTCAAATCTCCGTCCTGGATTTTTTTATTAAATTTATTGAAAGATGGATATGGTAATTTCCAGCCCTTGTCACCTTCAAATCTGAAATTCCACATTATTTGTGCTCTCTACCACATCAGCCCTCCCCTTGATGTTATTGACAAACCACCAAGTCGTTTTTAAACCGATTTCCTGCGTCTACACTTCGAAATAATTAGTTCCCACCTCCTTTGCGAATTCTCTATACTTCTATAGTATAAGTCTTCGTACATAAGGCGCGATCATGTATACAGGTAACATAATATCATAACGGCAATACCACATTGAAAGCACCGTTTCAACAGATTATGAAGACTGCATGTGTCTTTTAAGGCCTTTATGTCAGGCCTTTATAATAACTTTCTTTAGTGATAGTACCAGCCTCTACACCGCAAGGTAAAACGAGGTTATCGATTATACATACATACGCATTTTGGTTTTGTTGTTTGTATTTAACTGTTTTATGGTTGCTATTAGTTTGTGCAATATTTTGCGTTTCTTCTAATATTTTGATCACATCTTGCTCTTGATTTATTGATAGAACGAAATGAAACAATATTTATATTTCGATCATTGTTTTAACTTATTATTGGCGTTTTCACGACTATTATTTATAAAACTGTAAAGGGGTTTACACGGAACTTTCCTCGCAAGAGTCCACCACATAGGTGTAAACATATCTTTACGTTCCTAATAATACTGACACAATAAAAGGTAACACTCGGTAATGGGAATTACATCAATTTGCGAATAAAAAAAGCTGTAGCCGATGGAATTCGAGCTCAGCGCTGTCAGTGCCTGGGAGCTCACCAAGCGGACCCGATCGCCCGTCCCGTTCAGTCTCGACGGGGAGCCTCTTAGTTTCGCTTACATGTTATTGTACTTTTTACATTTACCCTTTATCTGTTGGGTCGCCTTTTCATTAAGGGTAAAAACTTGACCTATATGCAATATATTATTTTTATCTATCTCTGAGTTAAAGCGAAAATATACAATATTTTAGTGTTTTACGGTGGTCACCCTATATATGTTTGAAGGAAAGTATATTCGATTTCGAGTCAGGTAGACATACAATCCCCATGCAAGATATCGTCCAACAAATACTTGAGCTATACCGCCAACAGACGGAGAGACGGCATTGAGAAAACATGTTTTTCGTCATCTAGGAACCCCGAAATGTAAAGATCTGAAAAAATATCGGAAGGTTATTTTTTTACGATACAAAAAGTTCTTATTTCTGGGCAGTATAGGCGTGACAGCAAAACAAAAGAGCGTTTACATTATTACTGTAAGGTTATTTTACGATTTACAACGAGCACTATAATTAGATAACAAAAATTCCAGTAACATTCAATAAATTTATTTAACAATATATACCTAATACAAGGCATTTCTTAAATGGAGGCAAAATCGGCGAAGGAATAGTTATTTATGGTATAAGTGTGTTATATTACAAATAATCCAAGAGAGAAAAGTCGAGTCCTGAAGGCGGCCAGGTCGAGAGGGATTTGCTCGAGGGAATTATTTGTAATAACACACGCGTGCCATAAAAATTGTACCCAACTACTAGTAAATATCTAAAAAACAAATTTTGCCGTAAAAAGTCAGCGACAAACTAGAGTGTACCGAGAGATCAAATAAATGTATAATTAGAATCGCCTGTGATTCCTGTTATATGTTTGGCAGTACTGAAGTCTCTTGTCTGTCTATATCAAATTCGAGGTTAGTAGGATAAGTTTTGTTTGTTTTTTTAACAAAACTTAACCTGCAAATCTTAAATTTGACATAGACTGACAGTGCTACCAAAAATACAGTATTGAGTGCCATGGTTCTTATCTCACTAGTGGGTTATGGTTTACCTCACTAGTGGGTTAACGGCCACTTTAAAGGTCTAAAATAGATCTAGTAATAGCCTTATAACAAGGTGTTGGATAAAAATTATTGTTATGGGCCCATCCTTACCATACATTAAAATTTTAAAAGCAACTGAAGGAATCAAACATCTACATAAACTGTACTTGACCAACAAGTATTTAAGATCAAGTAGTATAAAAACGTAGCGGTGTAAATAATCTCTATCTCAAAACAAAAACAAGTGAAAATGAGAATATTAATAGTGCAATTACAAATTCAATCTTCGTTGGTTCTGTAGTTAATAGATAAATAACAAAATTACCTGCTATTATTACTAGAACCATTATGTGATATTATACTGTTAATCCTGACAGATAATGTATGGCACTTCAACAAATGAGTTCACAAAGTGCAGATTAAACATAGTTGGAACAGGAGCCGGCGGTTGTTAAATAATGGCGCTTTTAAAAATAGAAAGTTAAGACAGTGAGAGCAAGTTTTAAAATAAGTAGTGCGCTTTTCATAATACAGTAAAAGTTCTCTTATACGCTATGCTAGTCACAACTGCGTAATCGCGTTTGTTTCAGAACCAGTAGTTGACTATTTGTAGAAAATCTCAGTAAACTAACCGTATCGTCTGGACGAGACAGAAGTAGGGCTGTCTAATATGGAGTCTGTGAACACGTCTCATTTATTCCAAACATTTAATATAAACATGTAATAAAAGAACTTCGGAGATCAAACGAATTAGCTCAATAACCCAATTGCATCTCTCCCAAGTGCCATTTAAACTTAAATTATTCGATAGTATAAATATTTTTTGCATAGTGATCATGAAAAAGCAGTATTTTTCAACTTAAAATCATAATGAAAGTACGTAATACTTTTAAAAACTATTTTATAGAAATTGTGAATTGTCAATTTGACAGTTATAAGATATCACTATGTAAACAAATAACGGCTATTAATGTAACTTTTTTCCCCGCTTGATTGAACCTTTGACCTCATTAAAAAAGTTTGCTTTCATCGCTAGTTGTACAAATAACAATTTTCGTTTAAATCGTTCTTTTCAGATATCCCAACCCAAATGATTATATTGTACCTTGGGACTGACTATGGCAAACATATAAATACAACACACTAAAATCTCCAAACATAAACTTAACCAAACAAGCCCATTGTCAAATTAAATTCCACGCCACAGCCGATGGACTCCTAATAAATTTACATTTTTTTTAATTCCAACGGTAATGTTAATTAAGACAACCTTTTATATGACATGTTCAATACAGCTATATGAAGACGATTTTTTTTTTAAATCCGATTCTTAGCTGGTTGCATATAGCAAACGTCCATTTCGATAAACATTTCGCCGATTTGAAGTTAATATTATTTTGTATTTCCCTGGCCTAAAGCAAAGAAAATATTATAATGGTGAAAAAACCGCCTTTCGGGATTTCTTCAGGTTTTCGCGTTTCAGGGTCCCTAGATGACGAAAAATATGTTTTCTCAATTCCGTCTATCTGTCTGTCCGTTTGTCAGTCTGTCCGTTTGTCAGTCTGCCCGTATGTTGGGTGCTAAATCAAAAACTACTTGTTGTATGAAGACGATATTTTGCATGCAAATTAAATGTCTACTTGGCACCAAATTGAATATACTTCCGGTCAAATATATACAGGGTGTGTACCTTAAAATTAATCTGTTTATTTTTGCTTTAACTCAAGAGCTATGAGTTAAATCAAAGTAAAATATGCATATTTTGAACCGAATATATACAGGCTGGGCACCTTAATTTGTTTCTTTTGGTATTTTCATAAATTTTAGTTTCAAAACTTTCACTTGCGAGATAAGTTCCCTTTACTAATTTTTTTTACAAAAAAAAACAGAATTTACGGATAAATGAAAATATTAATTTTAGTGTTATATTTTTTAATTTTTTTAATATAGTTTAGTATTAAATGGTACTGCTGAACCAGGACAATTGAGAGATTCAAAATAGGCCAAAAGTCGTTTAAAATGGTCTGATACCATCTAATTTTTACTTCAAAAACAAGCAAAAAGCCACCTCCCGCAACTACATCTCCTCAACACTCGAAACCAAGTTTTTAGATCCATTAATATTGGCTACTTCAAAATCATTGCAAAAATCCTTAAAATGCACGGAAAATTTCATAGAAAAATCAATTTCCCCCTAACAAAAATTATGTAATTAAAAGTGGCATTTAATTTCTAGAGCAAGTACTATTGGGAGACTCAATAACACGCAAAAATCAGTTTTTGTTATAAGTAGGTAATTAATTTTTTCAATAAAATTTTCTGCATTTTAAGGATATTTTCCATGATTTTGAATTGTTCACTTTAAAGGGGTTTAAAAACCGGCCTCGACATTCCAAGCACTTTGTGTTGTGAGAGATAGCGTTAGCTTATTTTTAAAGTAAAATTTGACGTTATTCTTAAAGACGTTTGTCCCATTTTGAATCTTCCAATTTCCCTGGTCCAAAAGAGATATTCAATCGACATCTGTTAACATACCTATACTACTCCAATATTAAACAACATAAACCGCAGCTTTACTTTCATCCGCTATTTCTTGACGTTTCTACCATTTCGATTTGGTTTATAGCCAATTATAACGTGTAATTAATTCTGGAACTTTTTAAGCTTGAGCGTGAAACCTCGTGTACATTGTTTTTACTAGCTACGCATTTTCTCTTTAAGGCATGGAAAAATGAAATGAAGTGGTCGCAGGGATTGTTACACACACATTAATCATTATCAACAATAGCAATTTAAGATGCCAGAAAACGCGTAGATAATCGTTAAAGAAAGCTAGTAGAATCCAATTCAATTAGTTATTAGCATAAATGAAGTCAGTCATAAAGATGTGCAAGTTTAATTAACGATGTCAGTGTTTCGGAAAATCTCAGTTAAAAACTATACAGTAGTTTTTGTTAATGCAATAAATGTGTATACATCAACTTTTTTACAATGCATTAAAAATTTAGGAAAATACCGTATCAAATTATTAATATCCACTATTTAAAGTTGTACAGTTACTTTTACCTTTTGACATAAAACATTAAAGATTATAAATGGTAACATAAATATGTAATATAATCCTGTAAAAATGCAAATTGGTAGAATTTTGTATGCATTTCCAATTGACATCTGACAGATTCATAAGTATTACGACTACAGCCAATAAAACTACCGTTTGTATGCTCACATGGAATACTTGATAAGCTAAACGAAAAATAGCATCATAAAATGCTAACTCGATTGCCATTAATTAAACCTTTCTAAAAAAGCTATAAAATTGCACTGTTTTTTAAAGGCATAACAGGGAGAAAAAGAACATCTGCAAAACAGGTCGAATAAAAACCGGGTTCATTTCAATTACAACCAAAAGTGAAGAGTATTTTGAATAAAATATGTCAACGGCAAGATTCCTTGTTTATAAATTTTTTAATAACGATATTTTCCTTACTTCTTCAGGGAATCAGTATAATTATTTCCAACTTTTATTACAGCAAATGAGTGATGCAATTATTAGTTGCAAATTTATTTAATGCAGATACTTGACAATTTCAACAGAAATTCTGGATAATATCTTTGCTGTACTTTGTAACACTTTTCACATAGCGAAGGAGAAAGTCGCATACTAAAACTTTTGCAATTTAGTAGCAAACGTCGTCTCCGAAACAAGCAAGTTCAACTTGAACTCAAAGAGGGTTATAACTCTTGTGGCAGTTAGTTTATACATGCAAGAAAATACTCAATCCTTTAATTAAAGTTGTAAATGTAACGGCAACTTTACAAACTTGAAATTTAAAATAATTAAAATGCATGTAGTCGGTACAACATGTAGCAACATGACGATTCCTTACGGAAAAATATTAAATCAGCACTTTTTAAAATTTACAGCAAATCTAAATCAAACAATGACTTAACACTGCGTGTTAATGTTATTAACTACTGCAAAATTCAGTATTTAAAGAAGTAATAATGAGTAGAACAGAAACATGCACTGTATCTTTTCATTCACGGTGGCTACGAACAGAATCATATTTATCTTCGCCTGAACCGTAATTTTCCTTATTTGTTATACAAGAGACAACAATATATACAGAATTCCATAAAACGTTATTCTCCCTATACTACGCCGCTATTCGAGATCGTCAACTCAGCAATAGCAAAAACAAAACGCTTAATAAAATAAAAAAGTATAAGTAAAAAGATGCGTTCTTTCAGATTCCGTAATAAAAAAGGAAGTTTCAATTAAAAAAAACATCGATAACGCCATACCTCATACACGGGACACCCTGTATGTATGCATTTTATTTCAAAAAATGCTCAAATAAAAATAAAAATTGACGGGTCTGAGCGTTTTAGCCGGAAACGTACATGTTAGGAAATACCGAGGGAAATACTGAATTTATTCCAAACTTTACGACCTCACTGTAATTACGACGTTCGCTCGTTAGCCACCAATTTGTAAATATATGATTGTGATTTATTTCATTTTGGTGGTACATTTACTTCAACTGCATATCAATGGATCCAATCCCTTAACAGAAGTTGTACAGTATTGAGCGAATTAAGATCCAGGTTAGATGACCATATGATTACAGAAGTCCGTATTGTCTAATTAACCTGGTAATCGGCATGCCACATGTCGCCCACAAAGAAATTTATTCAACAGCTGGAAAATTTCAAGAAATTGCTTTTTTTATTGCACCCAAATTTTTTGAACTTTAGTGCTTGATAATTTGAACAAAACTCTGTGTCACTGCACTTATGCATATAGAACAATGTGTCGTAAAAAATCAATTGTTATTTGAATCGTATGCTCTGCGTATGTATGTACCTTTAATCTTGATATGCGTTGCAGAATAATATAAGACCAAAACATCGAAAAAGATTTCCTTTGAAATGTACCTATGTGCTATCTAACCTGGGTCTTATTACAGCACTACTATAAACTTGATATCAGCTTTAATAGTTGAGAATTTTTTTAGCTTTGCAGTTGATTTTAATGCACTGTTGTGGTTATCACTGAAGATCTAATAATTCTAATTTAAAATTATGATTTTCCTTGCTAATATTTTTCTATGATCGTGTGATAAGTGAAAACATTTTGCACCGTTTCTAACGTAAATCGTTTCAGTCGTAAATTCCTATCTCAACTCTCAACATAAAGTCAATGGCTAAGTACTTCTTCTTCAGCAGCCTTTCGTTATACGCTCTTGGGAATACGTTCCCCATTGTCTCTGTTTAATACGTATCCGCGAACAATTTATGTTACACGGCGCCGGCGTACATTATTGTATACGGACATAATTAAATACTAAAGAGCTGGGATGATTTTTTTAAAGTTGACTTCACATGATTTGTATGTATAACTGAAATTGACATAATACCTTCGAATTCAATACTAACAGGCCGATTGAGAATACTTATGCAAATAAGAATACTGATTAGATATACCGTCTGTTGTGGAGGGGTATTTTCCACTCCCAATAATTATTAGTAAAAAGTTAGCGGATCGTAATTTATTTCTCTACTTCTGTACGCATATTTTTAATTAATTTATAGATATTAACGATACAAGGTTGATTATGAGCATCTTTTAACGAAACGAGTTTGATTGCTAAAACGAGACGGTGAGCCGAGTTTTGCGATAATCAAACGAGCCTCGTTAAGTGCCATAAGCAAACGTGTATTGTTCAATATTTTATCTTCCTCAATAAGTTCTGGATAGTTGTATTTTTTTATATAAAAAGAGTGCGGTAATGAAGCTCTTAACGACACTAAAATTAATTTGGTTAATAGTCTATAACAACACCGATGAAGATAAAATATCTTAAACGTTGACCAATGAAAGTTGACGCAATTGTGTATCAATGCTTGTTTGAGAGCACACCAAGACATTTTCCTTGAAAAACTATGTTGTTACTCAAAATGTATTTAAATAATCAATTGACACACATTAATGCACATGTGTTAGCCACTGGTGTTTCGTCCTATGTGATAAGTATTATAACTTACAGCTAGCTTATATCAATGTTCAAACTTCCAAAATTTAAGCTAATTGCTTCGAAACCGACCACTGAAAATTATGAGATAGCAGCACGTGCTACTACGGAATCGAAGAATGTTCAAAATCGGACAAATTAACTTTGCATGGTCGATAAAATGAAAGGTAGCACTTAGATCGCAAATCTACGTGTTATAGCTTTAATTTTTAAAAACGAATTCGATGTTCTTAATGAGATTATTACCATGTCTTACAAAATGTCGAAAAAACAAATGCTAATACCAAAAACTTTAAAATAGAATTATGGAAACTTTGTATTATGTATCATTATGCAAACGTATCTGGGCAACTCTTATAGCTGATTTTATAAATTTTTAAGCTCTATGAACTTTGCTTATACGAAATCTAGAATGACAGCGTCAACTCACTGACACTATTGCGACATGGTGTTTTGATATGAA
The DNA here is from genome assembly GCA_940337035.1 of Agriotes lineatus. NCBI lineage: Eukaryota > Metazoa > Arthropoda > Insecta > Coleoptera > Elateridae > Agriotes > Agriotes lineatus. Next base: position 40,619 of record CALNHX010006596.1, read on the forward strand.
ATAAATATATTGACATGTTTCCAAAGGGTAAGAGACATTGATCCAGATACTTTTGTATACAATTGCACATAAAAGAACAAATTGTAAAACATCTAAAAAATATATAAAAAACCACAAAATGTTTTCAGAATGTTTACAAACATAGCTGGCCAACCTTGTTGACACAAGCAATTAATAAATAGCAGCGAACAAGGAGGAATTGGCAGCTCGAATTAGCACAGTTTTAAATTTGGACGGCCTTACTTCCCGGGAATTAAAATATATGCGATTATCTATTAAAATGGTTATTCTTAAGGACAGTATACAAATACTCACCCAAAAATTAGGTCCTAAAGCTTCAGAAAATCACCAACAGTATCATGACATACATCACATGAACCACGTGTGTATATTAAATTAAATCTACAACCCAATAATTAAGTCAAACGGAGCTTTACAGTCCAGAATTGTGGAGCTATTATTTATAACAAACGTAGAAGGGCACAGGGCGAATCGTAGCTATTCCGCAATGTCGCAAGGAAAATAGAATTACACAACGCAAATGAATGTATGACACAACGATAATAGTAGCACGAAAAACACTCGAAATTTAAAAAAATTAAGAGATAGCGTAAACCGGTGCCTTGACGCACTGCGGTCGAAGAGTAGACTGGTGTGGGTTCGGAGGCGGCGCTGGCGCGTCTCTCGCGCAAACTTGACGGGATTATTCAATTACTAGGGGACCCAAGAGCTAGACGGAAGGACTGTACTGAAGTGGAACTTGCGGAAAGTTATGGAAACACTGAATCGTCCTCAAGCATCACTATAGACTTCGACTGAGTCACCTGTGCCACCATAATCATATAACTGTTAGTCAATGACTAGAAGTTTCATTACAAAGAAAAAAAAGACGTGGTCACCAAAGACTTCCTTTTACTGCTTATAAAAATTAATTTTGTGTTTTTCAAATAATATACTAACAAAGAACTGTTTAAACAACAGTTATAGATAATTACGTAATATATTTATTTATTTATTTATTTATTTATTTATTCTCTAACAGGCTAAGGCCTAATTACAAGAGAATATAAAGAAAAGTAAAAATAACAATAAAATTGCTTAATTAGAATAAACAAAACAAAAAGAGACATAATTATTTTGAACTTACAGCAGTAGTATAATGTCTGAGTTAGCGGGTTTACTTTATAAAGTGATTACGTTGGATTTGTTATGTAGAAGTATTGTTTAAGTTGCATGGCCAGGGAGTGATGTGTTTGCGTAAAGTCAATATCAGATAATACAGATACTTCATTAGCAAGTTTCATAAAACAATCGATCGGAGATCTACGCGTTAATGTTGAAAAATGTATATAAAACAAAGCAGAGTTCCTTATAAATCTACTGGGAACTTTTAATTTTAATAAAGCCAGAAGTTTGGAATCGTTTATAAAATTGTTGAAAATTTTAAATCCAAACATCAGAAGATTGTAGTTTCTGCATGCTTCCAAGCTAGGTATTTCAAATTCCTCACGGAGCCTAATCGTTCTCACTGTTAGATAATTCGGAAAAGCATTATGTTTTTTATAATACAAATATCTCAAGAATCTATTTTGAACCTTCTCCAATATTTGTTTAGGTCCTATATTAATAGGATACCATACAACAGATGCATACTCCAGTTTAGATCTGACGAATGCATTATACAAAATTTTCAATGATTTAATACTTTTAAAATGATAAGATTGTCTGATAATAAAACCTAAGTTACGCAAAGCTTGATTTTTGATAGATTCAATGTGCCGATCGAATTTGAGTTTGGAATCATAGTAAACACCCAGGTCTTTAACATTAACTACTTTGTTGAGGATTTCACCATTCATCACATAATTGTATGATAATTTACTAGGTACAAGGTACTTAAAAATATATTCCCATTATTAATCCTTGGACCTCCAGATTTTTTTCTAAACATCTAATTTTGCAATTTTTCCAAAAACTGTATTTAAAAAAAAGGTGTAGCTGTAGATAATAGCACAATATATGATCCTGTTCTGTGATATTTAATCTGTGTCAAACGATTATAACATTTTCCCAGAAAACAGAAGAAAACGTATAAGTACCACTTTCGGTTACCCGATTTTAATCAAAAATCGCTGGGATTCCTGAAATTATATTAAAAATGAAGATAAACATTTTGAGGCTGATCAATTAAACTGTCTGGGCTGTAGTGAAAACACAGACTCAAGACTGACAGATTCACAGGCAGACGTCACTTCAAAAACCACTTTTTCTGAATCAGAAGACACGAAAATGGATATTTCCTCAAAACTCTTGAGATCGAAAAACATCATGATTACTACATATACTTTAGTTTGCTAAGTAAAGGAAAGTTATTAGACAGCTATTTATAGCTGTTATAGCGAGTAAATTGGGATTTTTTTTTCGATTAATCGATGTAGCGGTATGGAATTCCTAAAATATCGATATAATAAACAACTCACTACAGTGTTTATGGTACATGCCAAGAAAGATAGTAAAACTCACAGCTCGCCAGGGTTGTTTGGTATTATATGCCAATTTCACAGCTGTTTTGGTGGTCTGTATTTCATTTAATTAGACAACAGAAAAACGAAAGTGAAAATAACACGCCTGCAATTGGTCCAAATTTTAAAAATGAACTATGTTTATTGAATAATACAAGCCCCTTATCATAACAGTTCGCCCTAATGCAAGTCTTATATGAACTTTAAATAATTCAAAGCAAATACTTCTGGGAGACATTACATGTCAACATTTTGAAAAAATGTTAATTACATATATAATTTAATACGACGCGTCTCGGTTAACTACTTAATCTCTCGACAGGAATGAAACTTTTCACCGTGGTATGTATACTATTTTATTCGCAACCACTTTATTCTAAACAATAATTGGAAAAATTATTATATTATGATACGACAGGTTGTGACGCGCATGAATGGATAAACGAGATTCCCAGTGTCCCTACCTACTCAACGGTCTGGAATGGATCGCACATGAATGGATCAACGAGATTTGAATTGTCCTTACCTACACAGCGGTCGGGAATGAATTCATTTCCAACCGGCAATCACATTTCCGACCGGTTGGAAAGTTAAGTTGGGAATAGCTCATTTTCCAACTTTTTAAAAGTCAGTAATGATCTTATTACATATATGGTTGCGAATAAAATTATTTTCGTATTAGTGATTATTAATCAGTAATCACTCACACATTGCAATCAGAATAGTTTACTATACTTGTTTAACAAAAAATCGTAGGTGCCCAAGTCACAAGTAAAACAAATTATAGACCAGGCTATACCATGTACTCAAAAAGAAATTACGTAAAGCTTGGTTAGGGAAAACAAAAGTAATGTCAACAGCAAGCTTTAGAATTTTAGTAACTGCAATCACTGTTGTTATTGTAAGTTTATATTAAAAATTAAATTAATTATAATTTTTGCAATAGAATACACATTTATGATTGAATCATATATTCTATGGCTCACCTTATGCAAGTTCGTTTTGAACACATTATAACTTTTAAAATAATAGACATGTAACTAAATGGCATTTGGGGGAATATTTTGGAACAGCTTCTGGAACCACATCGCAAAAGTCTAACGTCGCCCTAAATGGATTCCCGAGAAACTCTGTTGAAACTGGAATTTTCCTACAGTCGAAATAGAACTAAAAGTAACATAATACGAAAAAAGTGGGGGGCAATATTTTATATTACTAAAAAAGTACACAACTAGATTATCTAACGTATCAATCGAGTTGCCGATACCTAGCGGCCTGTTCGTTCCCCATTTAGAGCGGGTGGAAATGAGACAAAATTGAATACGTACGTCTAATTATCTCAGAAACTGTGGCTAATGGTAAAAAAATGTCTCATTATTTTTGCAGCCTCTTAAATGCTCTCTAAGAAGATTTGCTTTTTATCTTTCCACCACAAAAAAAGATAGCAAAGTTCGTGCTCTCAGGGCTGTTTTTACGCTTGAACTTTTATTAATTTTGACACACGTATAATTCAATAAGGACGATACATATAGTAAACCTCTTTCTGCAAACGCCTTCAACGTTATTACTCTTAATATCAAAATCTGTCATTGAAATTGACGTTTTTATTAAGTATATGCTGGTAGGCAATACTTTTAGTTCCTAGGATTCGTCATAGATACAGAATATGACAAGCTACTCCTAACTCCCAAGGGATTTTTCAAATTATTTCTCCCTCTATCTCATGGTAACCATGCAAGTACAAATAACGTCTTAGCAACCATACATTCAGGCAATCCTTGATGTTACTTACAGGTTCTATTTTAGATTACTTATGACATTTTGAAATTTCATACTATTTTTACTAATATAATATAAATATCCAACTCTGTATCCCGAATCCGGGGCAAATTGAGCATTGTACCGCCAGATGCCAGCGCATAAAGCACCAGCCTCTACACCGCAAGGTAAATGAGGTTACAGATAATACATACATACATAATATATATATGCACCACTGCAGATTATCATGTTTTTTACCTTCGGTTGACAGGAAAAAAACATATGCATGTGGTACGGCTACCACGGAAATAGTTGGTCCCGGATGTCATAATAACATCATGACAGTCGTTAGTGGGGTTGGAAGTCCCCATAAAATGTACAGCGACGGCTATAATTGGCCTAATGGCTGTTGGCTGAGTACGAACAAAATAAAATAAATGCATACATATCTATTACTTCCTATGAACTAAACGTAAGTTCTAGTTGCTCGGTTATGGATGCAGTTGCTCCAATGCAATTTAAATGCGAAAAGTCATAAGCAGTTAATCATTTAAAATTTTGAATATTTGGTACTCTTTTTGTTACAAAAAATAGTACGTAAAAACCGGATTTAAAGTGGCTCTTTTTGACTCGCAATTTTTGTTCGCTTGGCTACGCTACGCTTCGCCTCGCAAATGCAAACATAATTGCTTGTCAAAGGGCCACTTTGAATCCTAATAAAACAATATACTACATCTTAAATTTATAGTAAGCAATAACAAAAGTTATTAATGCATTAAAATAAATCATAATTAAATGCACAAAAAGGTAGAACCGTTATCGACAATGTATCATAACAATTTAATTTAATTATTTAATTTATTAATTGCACATTTGAATGTAATCTACAATAAGAAGGCAAGTAATAAGGTATTATGAAATTATTCGTATATTTTTATTACAATTATTTCGCATTTCAATACCCTGGCGCCTCTGCGCTTGGAGGTCGCGCATGCTGATGTCGCCCAAACGGAATAATTTGCGGTCTCGTCTCGTCTCGAAATTTGGATCGAGATTGGCATTTTGCGATCCCGAATATTCGAGATTGGCCAAATTGTCAATCCCAACAGTTTTTCAATAGTGTTTTTAAAACCGGCATAAACACGAAGCAGGATCGGCCTCTTCCCTTAGAGAATGCTGTTAGATATTAAGCCCTCATGGTTGCCAATGCCGGATTGGGGAATCGTGACTCAGTGCCCGATTTGTTATGGCCGTTGGGCCTGTGAGATTCCAACCCACATATTCTGGTATATGACCAGAAGCTTTACCTCTGTATCCACGTCCACTGCTTTGCTGTTTCAAATACAGCGCCATTATCGCAAGGAGAAATGCAGAACGTCAATGCATGGAGCACGTGATCAGTCTGGGCGTTACGCAGTCGCAACTACCGTAACTCGGTACGCATAGATAAAATTCTAGAATCGAGATGCTGGAATTTTCGAGATCGAGATGGGTAAAATTTCGTTCGCCTCCTCTCATGGCAACACTAGTTGTGTATACGTGTTTGAGGAGCGGATGGATGCCCTTATTATCTTTATATTATGTATTCAGGTCCATATTAACTATAAAAATACCAAAATATAGGTTTCGAATGCACATTTTTGCTAAGCAAATGTACAGTTTTAAATAAATAATAGGCAATTCTATTAGCTTTAATTTATAAAGAACATTTTTTTCAGTGACTTAACAGCTTTTTTAGACAAAAGAGATAAGAGTAACAAGGTCAACACATCAAAAAGACACACACCGCACACAATGGTCGTTGCGCAAGTACAAAAGACGAGCTCCAACTCTGTAACCCGAATCCGGGGCAAGTGGAGCTTTGTACCGCGCACGAAGCACCAGCTCTACACTGCAAGGTAATTGAGGTTACAGATAATACATAAATACATAAATACATTATTTATTATCAGTAAACTCTTTTTACCTAGCGGTGTAGAAGCTAGTGCTTTGTACGCTTTAGCGTCAGGCGGTGCAGAACTCACCTTGGCCCATATTTCTTCGTTACAAAGTTGTGTCAGGTGTATGTCTTGATAGTGTGTTGACCTTGTTACTCTGTCTCTTAGGTCTGTGGTTCTGAGTAGAGCACAGTTAATTTGGTGCCCAACTGTGAATGGTCTCACCAAGCCCGATTCCAATCGCCAAGGTGGAAAAATTCCGACCTCCGCGGGATTCGAACCGAGGACTTGCTTAATGCAAGTCTGGCGCTTACCCGACAGCGCCACGCGGCTTCTTCTTATAATATATACTAATGCTAAAACATGCGCGACCAGATTTTTTCCATACAACAATTTCTTCGATTTTTATATGCGTTAAAGGAAAGTTCCTAGTTTGCGCAGATTTTCAGGGTTTCTTTGGAATCTCACTAGGGGCCGGGCGGTCTGAAACTTTAGTGATATTAATCTACAAAGGTGTCCCAACCTACTAACCAAAGTACTGTTCTGTAATAATTATAAATGTGTGAGTTTTCACTTCAAATGGAATAACTACTCAACTATTAAAAGTGTTGCTGTTAAAGTGTTTAAACCGACTAGGGTAAAACCATTACATGCATCTGTTCGCAAAATTACAAAACGTTTGAATAGTAAGAAAGTATATATAGCAAAATCTTTTCAAGAATTCACCTTCAATGGTAATTATGCAAAGCGGGGTTTCAATGCAAGTGAAAGAAAGAGTCCGGGCGACTTGTTTTATTATAGACAGGAATTAAGAACTTTGAATGCCATTATCAATAAAAGGAAGACCTGCATCTAAGTTGGCTGTATTATGGAGTGAAGCATTAGGACGAAATGTTTCTGTCGAGTAATATAGTAACAAGTAAAAAGGTTCAGGGTTATTTTAATTCCCCCAACTGGGGGCGGGATGCTATAGGGACCTTGCGTCCCTCTTCAGCCAAGAACAGAAATTATAGGATGGGCGAGAGAAAGGAGGGGTGGAGAATGGAAGAGACGCCAGGAAAGGTGGAAAAGTACTGCCCCGGCATTCGCCTCAGAGAAGGTACTCTGTTGACTCAGGAAAACCACCTAAAAACCTGCATCAGAGCAGACGGCCAGGGGAATCGAACCCGCTACCTCCCGAATGCTAAGCAGATGTGCTAACCACCACTTTACAAAGCTCGGTATATAGTAACAGACAAATAGATTGTATTTATTTTCTCTCTACTGTCTACTGCTGACGTTGAAAGGTGAGCGACTGAAATTAAAAAGAGAATGATCCTGACACTTGAGAGAAACAGACGTGCTCTCGGGTATGCCAGTATTTTTACGTAAGGGTAGTCATACGTGAGAAAATTTTATCGTTACTTAGGGTGTTCTGCTAATTATATCTATCATATTACTAGTAACTGAGAGTCGTGTTCTACAGACTCCCTAAGTGGATTCGTGACTATTGTTGACCCCAACTCCATTCCGACTTTGTGCGTGTGGTGTTAGTGTTGCTTTCATCATTATCCAGCCATTTTCCCAGAGTAAGCAGTCGTCGCTGGACACATCTTACGCAAAACAAAGCTAAATTATGGAGCTCCTTCCGAGCTGTAAATTGAGCCGGAGATTGGTGATGTAATCAGGAATTTTGAATTAGAATGTATACAGTGACGTCACTTAGGGTACTGAGTTTTATGTGCAAAAGCGCCTTCATTACTGTATTTTGCGCGTGTTCAATAAATAGACGAATAATTTTACTGGTGTTTCCTTTGTAATTTCCAGGAAAGTAACTTGCAAAAAGTGTTCAAAAGAGAGCAAAACCAGAATTGACAGGTATTTCAGCTGACGTTTTAAAGTTAAGTCCATTATGTACAGAATCTGCCTATGCATCACTTACCGACAAAAATTGTTAACTATGTTTCGTGATCTGAGTAACTCGACAATTGTTTAAATTCTCAAATACGGATCGTGTGGCTTCTTGGTATCTAAATTAGCATTTTTTATTTTGAGTTAGTGCACAATATTACATGTTCCATTGTTTTACTATTATCCGACTATTACCCCCCCCCCCCTTTGTCTCGAATTCTAATCTGGCCGCTGCGATTACTGTATGAGAGTTGTGCGATATTGTGGATTAATAATGGTTTAGTGGATCCATAGTATTGGTTTGCTAATTAATATTGTCGTAATCTCGTAATTACGCTAACATATTATTGAGTTTTCATTGTAGAACGCCAAAATCAGAATTCCTTTCATGTTCCTCTCTTCAGCTAGGATAGCATCGTATGTATTTCTAAATTCTCAGCAATTCGCTTGCGAGTTGCTAGTGAAAAAGAAAAATCGCCCCTTCAAATAAATCTTTTAACCGCTGAAAATAAATTGCCATCATACACAAATTGAACAATTTGAACGGCTCGGACTCCTTCATAAATATTAATTTTGAAAAGTTACGAATGTATTGGAATAATATAAATTGGAGAAATATGATCTGAAATACTTATGTGATGTTTTAGTTTAAACGTCTAATAAATAATATGTAAAATTTCTCTACGCTTAGCGTCGAAGGTTTCTTTGATCGTCGAACACAACGGCCATATGCAAATTCCTCTTGTAACGGCCACATGCAAAGTCCTCTTGTATCTATAATACCCTGACATCAAAATGATGAATATATTGGCACTAGTTGCAATGTGGGATTTCATATTGACACTAGTGCTAATATTAAAACTTAGAACAACTTTGTAGATTTAAGTAAATTTATTTACCATAAAAATTAATATGACTCAAAATTACAGAAAATATTGTATGCAACACGTTGCAAAATTAGTGTTTTTCACAGACAACATATTGCCCAACTCGCTAGCGCTCGTAGGGCAAACTTCACCTCTACTGTGAAAAACACTTTCATTTTGCAACTTGATACATAAATAGCTATTCAGGTGTCAAACGATTTTTAATCTGTTTTGATATGTCGCATTAGACGTTCAAACGTGACCTGAAACATAAAATCGCCCTATCATGAATTTTACAATACCTACCTAAATTATTGTAGACGATCTTACTAATCGGATAGGAAAACTAAATCGAGCTAACTTAAATCCACGGATATTTTCAAGTTTCACCAGCTACATAGTTTTGTGCATAAAAAAGAATCTGCAAAGATGAAGGATTGAAACTAAACTCTCAAAAGTTCACTGCAAGCAAAACTAAACAAAGTGTTCGAATTAAATCGATTGTCACAATAAAGGTTAACGTTTCCTTGCATTCTCTGCAGCCAAAGTTATTTTACCAAAGGTAATTGAACGATCTATATTTATCCTGATGTAATGACTAACGAGATGCCAGCATTAGGGCGTGACATTTCTATTGATCTTGTTTCACAACATAACAAATTGGGGTTCCTAAATGAGGGGAACAGCAATTATTCAAAAATTGGTTCTCTCAAATAGGCTAGTTGCACGTCTACGTGCGTGGGCAATATTTATTTGAGAACACTCTAAACACTACAAAATTTCATATCGAAATTCCTATAAACTAAGTAATGCGTTTTTATAATTAACATACAATTATAGATAAGACAAATAGAAATATGGTAAACTACAAATTTTAAAATGCTCCAAATTATTGAAATTATAAGCATTTAAATTTCAATGTCAATGATATTTGAATGATCTAAATTAACCAAATATTGTGAAAGGAAATTCCCGAGTTTCAATTACAAACTGCTATGTAATTTCAGAGAATGAAATGTACGTTATCAAAAACTTTTAATTAAATTGATTATGAAATTAATACATCGCTGCAAAAGCACCCTCATTGCCGAAATTGGAAACAGTTTAAAACCAAGTCTGTTCCTTTGTCGGCAGTGTGTATTGCACACTTTCTATAATTCATAAAATTAGTCGCTCTATTGTTTCATATAAATATTTTTATTTTTATAAACACGTTGAAATCTCTTCGCTACTTATTAATAGTAAAACGATAACTTTCCACAAATAGCAAAACAAAAACCATTCATTGATTCGACCATATAAAATGCAGCTTCAGGCTATAGATCTTGAACTCATTTTTTGACCTTGCTACTACTTTCAGTATTTCTCAGCATGTTTCTCTTGTTGGTCAATGTTACTCGCCATTTGATAACTATAAATTACAGCCTTAGACAATTTATTCAGAAATCTATTTATAGAGCGCAGTGCGTTGAATTTCGTTCAGCAAAACTTTTAATTCCGGCGACTTTTATGGCTCAGGCGAAGGTCAAGAGCTATCAAAATAATGCAACTACCATGACGAATTATTAATTAGAATTCTAAGTCAATTTCTGCAATCGAAGTTCACGAAAATCCTATCGCGGGTTGCCGAAATGCAAGTATCACACACATACAGATACACGTAAATATTTTTGTAAACGGTAAAACACCCTGTGTATAAATTACCCCTCAATTTCAATATGTGAACTAGGTTTCAAAATGCTCATTGTGTAACATTTCACAGCTGCAATATACTTTCCCTGTGCTAGTATGCTAGGACGAGAAAGGAAAAAACCGGAAACCGTACGGTTATTTTATCTATGACTATGACGTGTTCGTTATCTTTGTGGTTGCACACACCAAGTTTCAAAAAAACCTTTTTGTTTTGACTAAATATATCGCTACCTATTCTGGCAACCCGCGTGAACGAGAAAGATTTTTTATTTATCTTCTTTTAGAATAGAAATTTTCACTAATGTTCTATACCATTTTGGTCTACAATCTAAAATATAAAATTATCCTAAGAATAAATAACGTAAGTAATCATATAGTTTTGATAAAGACGTTCCTCTTTTTTGGTTATTTTACAGGTCTGACATATTTCAACATTTTAACCACAAGGAAGATATGCCATGGTGGTTGGCAACCTTAGCTTTAGAAGTTAGATACTACGATAATAGAATTATTATTACACGATTAATTTTAACGCTTTATAAATAACACAACCAACGGAAGGAAATGTTTAAAATTTTAGGCAGTTATAAATAGAAATGCTGTAATACGTCATCTAATTCTGGATTACTGTTGTACTAAATCAGAAACAAAGTCAGCTGGCTATAATTGAAGTAAAACGACTTTGTAAGCTATGAATGTAATGAACTTATTATTTTTAAATATTGCTAATGCCAGTTAAGAAAGAAAACCTCAACCAATTTATCTTTTTGTATGCTTACACAAGTATTTTGCTGTCAGTGCCTTACCCCTTATTTTGCCTTTGCATAATTTTGCAGTTGTCAATTCCATCGGCATGTACTCCAAACGTTAACTGCATAAAGTGCTACGAGCATGGCAGGCAGAAATGGGTTTTCTCGAAATTTTGGCTACAAGACTTTAAAAATCAGAAATATGTGTCGAGTTTACTCTGTATTTGAATGAGGTGAAAATACACCAATACTGATAACTCACGTTTATTACAACTTTGCACCTCTCCGTTCTACATACAACTGAACTTATTTATATTCCTTACCTAGAAGAAGTTACAACACTGCCTCTTATCAACAATAACAGTCCTGTCACGTAATTACTAATCTTACTTATACCTACATATAGTACAGGGTGTAGAAATGCTTTACGCACCGCACCATAGGGATTTCAATGATAAATATACGGTACCCCCCACCCAAGAAAAGCGCCCTTCCGTGCTTTCCAAGAATACTTCGATACTCAGCATTACTCCGTTTCGCTAATACAATGAAATGCTATGAACCAGTTATCAAAAAAAAAAAAAAAAACCAAACAAAAAAACCAAAATTTTTCTGCCGACGACCATAGCTCAAAAGTTGATGTTGCCTTCATTTTCGGAGGACCTATCGTATGAAAACGATCCAAGACTTTAGGAAGGTTCCTGGCGACCGGAATCGTGTACACATACGAACATACATCCCCCGCACAGCACGTTTAGGCACCCCCCAATACGGGGGATTAATCTAGTAGGCTGGGATCTTCACCAAAAGATCCGCACCGCCGAGACGGAGATTTGATATAGTGGGTTCATTAGTCGGTTGGCTCGAATTTTAGAGATATTTGACTCAGAGTGGTTTTCGATATGAGGGAATTTCAATACTTCGTACACTTCGTGTCGAAGTAATTTTTGCATATGAAAATATTTGCTTCCCTAATTATTTTAGAGCAAACATGTATGGAAGTTTTTTGTAGAGAAAAAAAATTCTGTATTTATCGTAAAAGTAAAAACATTGTCCCAGATTTATTTGAACAGGGCTGTACATACCAGGTGAGGACACAACACTTAGATATTTGCATATATTTTTGATGCCATACGCTATACCAAAAAAAAAGATCATTACAAAACTTTAATAGGACCCCATGCTCTACAGTTTTATGCAGTCAATTTTTTTTTACGGTACATTGTTTTGTGAGCGCCGCTATCTTGGATTTTTTAAATGACACGGGTAAGTTTTTTCGTCAATTCTGATTCATTTTTACTTCCTATTACGATAAAGGAAGTATTGAATTCACCCAAAAAATTCGAAATTGAGTTTTCAACAGATCTTCACGTTTTAGAGTCCCCTGAACCCAAAAAACATTATTTTTTTCATTGGTCTGTCTGTGTGTCTGCCTGTCTGTCTGCCCGTGAACAGAATATCTCCAAAACGACAAGAGGTATGGCGTTGAAACTTCATCTATAAGTTTTGAGTACTATGTAGATGCGACAGCAAGCTTTTGAAGAAAATCGCATAACCGGAAGTAGGTGTTTACTCTTGTAATTTTTCAGTTTTTTCGATTTTTTCAAAAACGGCTCTAACGATTTTTTCAAACTTCACATTTTTATTACATTTTTAATGTATATTGCTGTGAGAAAGGTGATTTTCCAGTTGAATACTTCTAAAATGGGTTTCTTTTGTTTTTTTTTCTATTTTTTTTATTGACTCCTATTTTAAATAGAACACCCGGTATATTATTACATTTTTTAATTCAGCTAATATTCTAAGGAAAATTTGTCTCTTCAACTAACGCTCTATTTTGTACCGTTTTTGTAGAATTTGTAATTTTTGAAAATTTGTCTCTTAAACTAACACTCTTATTTCGTACAGTTTTTGTAAAATTTGTAATTTTTGAAAATTTTTGACAAATGCTTAAAAATTTAAAATCAAATTTTTGACTAATTATAAGATCACTGTAAAAGGAAGTTGTGTGCGTATATCACACCAGATTTTTACGTTGTTTTCAGATAAATATTATAAAAAATATCGTTCATTACACATGCTTGCATGACTTCCCTGTTCGGCTTCGCCTCACACGAGAAGTTGTCACACGCGCACGGAAACATCCGTTTTTGCATAGTGATCATGAAAGAACACAAAATAGTGAAAAAAATTACTTTAACTGTTTTATTAATATTGTGAATTGTCAATTTGACAGTTGTAAATTCCAAAGTCCTTTTCGACTAAATTTGGAGTTACAAGAGATCGCTATGCAAAAAACTACGTGTACGGCACATTTGAAAGTCCCTTTTTTCATTCATTTGCTGCAAATTCATGAAAAAGGTATAACTTTCAAAACTAGTTGTACAAATTACTATATTTCCAGATTCGTAATTAAATATAATATTTCACCGCTCCTATTCGACGACACACTTCATTTGTATAAAAAATAGAGATCCTTAATGCACTTCTTTATGCAAATTAATAGAACTAATATATCGCTTATATTTTTACGAGTTACAACATAATAGTTTACTATTTCACCCTTTGATACATTTCTACGTACTCTCGTTAAATATGTGATAGTTATCTATCGCCAATAGAAAAATAAACAATGAAAACCTTATGATATAGTAGTACTGCTTTATTTAGTGAACATATTTAAACCTGCTGGTATATAAACCAAAATGTACTCCTGTGAACACATTATTTTTATTTAACCGAAAGTGAAAAATGCCACTACTAATATTTAGAGCTGTAATTACGCGAAATCTAATAGTCGAAAAAAATAGAACGCATTTATTATGTCCATTGATATCTAGCCCATTACCCGAGAATTCAATAAAGGAGAAATGTTGGTTAGTTATTATTTCTTAAGAAGTCGCTGCCTGCGAAAGAGTGGGTATAACACAAACGAGATGAGTTCGCTTTCTCATACATTTATATTAATTCCACGTGGAATGGACGCATTTCGCGAGGTTGATCTTCTCGATAAAATCAGAAAGTAGGTGTCTAGTAAAAGCTGATATTAATTCGCCAAACAAAGGCGGACGCCGAAGGTCATTGAGGCTTCAAGAAGCGACGTGGAGTGATTCACACAATAGTTATCTCTAAACAACAGCTATTCTCGACAATTAACTGAGAAAATTCACAGTAATAAGAATGTAAAATCATGTTTCATCAGACAGCGGGTTAATTTTATTTATGATTTTTGTACGTCGAATTCAACATTCGTGATTATCATCACTAATCTATAAAATGCTTCTCCAACAAAAGGTTTAATAATATTAATTTCATTGCAGTTTCATCAAATTCAATCTTTCAAAAAATACAGTTTTTTATGTTGGTATAGCGGCAAGACAACTGTTAAATAATAATTTTCATTTAATTGAATTCTGAGAGGTGAGCCAATGATATTGCATCCTCGACCTCCTGACCTTCATCCCACTAATATCTATTTATGTATCAAGAGGAAAACGTGCATGTTTATGGGATGGGTAACTGTTCTACTAGGCGTATCCAAGTTAGACAACACGATCGTAGAAAAACTTATTTATCTATTTTCGTGAGAAAAAGCTTACTTTTCTCATTAATTTGAGTTAGGAAATGAAGTTCATTTTCCTACTAGCAGAAAATGTAAATATTGTAGTGGAAAAATAAATATTGTAGTCGAAAAAGTACCCACTGTATGTAAATTACTTTAGTTTTTAAATGTTTCCTTTGGAAATAAATAAAATCTTATAATGTGAACGCGTGGGAAAACGCATTATTTTCTTGCTAGTTTGTTTACAGAACTGGGCTCCGCCTCGTTCTGCAATGCACATGCGTACTTGTAACATAAATCGCTTTTTTCTCAAATTTCATGGCGTTTAACTTCTATCTGAAGCAGAACGCAGTTACACAAATTGCATTTTAGAATTACGAAACAAGATAAGTTATATCAGCGAGCTGAGTACATTTCTTGTAGCCGAGGGAAATTCTTCCTGATGAGAGCCCTTACTCCCAAGGTCACTAAATCACGTTAGCTACATTAATATAGGTAGGGAAACTACGCGTTATTTATGTCAGGCCAAACTCGGTTTTTCGGTGGTGTACACGATCAATTTGTAGGTTATAATAGAAATAAATTTAAGTTTCTGTAACGTGAACGCATAGGATTTAAAGATCACAAACATTTACATCAGAGAGTAAAAAACACGAACTTTCTGCATGTCATATGAATTTGCTTTATTGGGTTCTGTAAATATTGCAGTTTAGTTTTATAGACAAAATATAATCAAACATAATGAACAGGTGACTAAAATGAGGTACATATCACAGATAATATATTTCGATTAAAACATCGACGAAATGTAGGTATAATTAATTATAACTTTTTCTTTAGTTATTGTTAAAAATTAAGAGCCCCCCAAATACAATTATCATGAACCGCCACTGTTAATAATAAGACAAATTATTTGTACACTTACTAGTAGCACCTATGGTAAATGTGACATTAACAAACAGGTTTTTTGAACCTGTCAAATGTTATTTCCCTATCTGTGTTAGCGTAGCTAACGTGATTTAGTGACTTTGCTCACTCTATACCGGCAGACATCAGGTGGCGCCTAAAGCCGCCTTCCCATAAGGTCACTAAATCACGTTAGCTTCGCTAACATAGGTAGGGAAACTCCGTGTTCTTTATGTCAAACCAAACTCGGTTTTTCAGTGACATACAAAATCAGTTTTTATTACGGCTGAAAACGACCATCTGTCTACTTCTAACTTAATGAAAGGATTCTGACCTCACATTCCGAAAGATAAATTAATAATAAAAACTGTTATTTATGCACTTACTAATAGCGCCTATGATAAATTTGACATTGACAAACTCGTTTTTTTAATCTGTCAACTTGTGTTTCCCTACCTGTGTTAGCGCAGCTAACGTGATTTAGTGACCTTACCTTCCCATAGAGTCCCTGTATATGAAAGAGTTGGGACATGTAGGGTGACTTGTTTTGGATCCACAAACCATGGAGTACCTGATTTTTGCCAATTTTAAACTTTGCGCATAGTTCTTTCAACTAAAATAAATGAAATATATCTTTGCTATATCACATGGTCCTTGATTTGTGGATCCAATGGCTCAACTCTTAGTACATATAGGAACTCTACCTTCCCATGGCGCGAGGCTCGGCGAGCTTCTACCTGCTTTTGGCGAGCCTCGCGCCATGGGAAGGGTGTAGCTCGCGGCGCGTTGGCGCGGCTCGTTAAATAATCGCACAATATTGGCATCCAAGCCGCGAGGCTCGCCAAAAGCAGGCAGAAGCTCGCCGAGCCTCGCGCCGTGGGAAGGAGGTTGCTCGTGGCGCGTTGGTGCGGCTCGGGCTTCCCGTCGACTGGCGGTAAATTTTGCACGAGTCAAAGGAAACGCGCCTCGACCTTTTTGCTCGCCTTGGCTCGGTATTCAGGAAGCGGGGACCATAAATTCGATTATAGGGTGTGCACTCCAAAATATAGTTTAAAAAATGTACCCTATCTGGAATGGCCTTACGGATTTAATTGTGGAGGGTTCCATTCTTTTTGCGATTGCAAAAAAGCAGAAAAAATATTTTCCGGCATTTTTTTTATTACTAAAAATTTATAAATTTTATACATGCATCGCATCTACAAGATTATTTTTGAATATTTCTCAATAATTTTTAAATCAGTGGAAAGCTTATTTTTTCCGGATTCAGATGATGCAAATTAAACACAAAACTATTTTTAACAAATGCTGCAGAAATTGTTTAAACAAAGCGTACCGGGAATGCGCGTTGTAAACTTCGAGGTATTTTAATAACTATTGCACATAAAGGTATACTTTCCAAGTATGAAAAGTATACAAAAGAATGGAGACATTTTTAGTGAAAGAATTATCTCTATTGAATTATTGTTGTAAAAAATTACGATTTATTTTCCGCTGCGTGTTTTGCGTCTCACGCGCGACGCGCTTTGCCGATCACCGATTTGCATCGCGATACGAATATACTGTGCGTTGCAAATCATTTGTATGTATTATACCTACTCCTAATTATATCACGCTGATTGGTTATACGTGAGTAATGTCACCGGTAATCACTAAAAATCAGAAATTTAAAGATTAATATAAATAATAATAATAGCATTTAATCATCCCGCGTTCGGGCAAAGGCCTCCCCAACTTTTGTCATTCTCGGTCTGTCTTGTGCTGTCTTCATCCATTGTGTTCCTGGCATTTTCTTGATATTATCCTCTCATCTGGTTTTAGGTCTTTATATTTTTCTTTTCGCTAATGCTGAAGACCATTCCGTGGTTGATCTTCGCCATCCTGGCCACATGACCGGCATGCTACACGTCTTTTATTTCTTCGACCTTTACACGATCACTTAATTTTAACTTTAGAATATACCTCAGCATTTTATTTTGCGTTACTAATAGCCGATTTTGTGCCCGTTTAATGACCACGTCTGTGTTCCATATGTCAAAGCCGGTATTACAAATTTATTGAACACTTATTTTTTAATATTTGCTGATAAACTCCCTTGGACAACATACTTGAGTGACCAGGAATTTCTTCCAGGTTTTACTTATCCTGTGCTGGATTTCTTTCTTCTCTGCTTTTCTAAATGATATAATTTGACCTAGATATGTTGCTTTCGTTGCATATTCAAGTTTTTTGCTATTAATTGTTACTGCTGCTTTTGTGCTGTTGTTAATATGTTTGCTATTTACGATAATTTTTTCATTTCAGTTTTCTAAATAACTGTTCTAACGCTGCATTAAATAAGATCGGCGATAAAGGAACTCCTTTCCGGATTTCAAAATCGGACCTACTTTTTTCCATTTTTATAGCCTTTATATTTCGTATAATAATTAATAGTAATTAAAAACATAACCAGCAAAACAAATATTTATTATAAGAATTTTCAGTAATTGAATTTCAGAATTGTTAAGAAATAGCATAGGCCATGAAAATAATTGCATAATGACGTTTTCAAATAGCTTTATCTTTGTTTAAAACATAATAAAATTAGAGCAGGCTTGGCAATTCATGTAACAATGGGTAAACTGTAAACAAAATAGTTGGGGTAGCTTCTGCGAAAGGTTTGGTTGTGAAATTGCCAAGCTGCCCCAGAGAAGCAAGTTATTCTATGAGTTAATAAATACCCAAGTTAATTAAAAGTGTTGTTTAATTGAGTGATTGTGTCCTGGGTTACTTGTGGAAGTTTTGCCTTGCATTGGGCTTCCGGGCAGGTAAAATACGAGGTGTCGAAGTGGTCCAGTGGAAGCAGTGGTGTTTTGGGCATATTCTACGGAGGTCCAGACAGCTTTATAAGTTCTTATACGAGTGAATAAGCAGCGGGAGTATACCACAGCGGAGCATGAGATTTGGGGCCCCAACTTCATTGGAAGGGGTTCCAGAGATGTCCGAGAGCATCAGCCGTTTACCAGGTAGGTTCCAGCGCAGATTTGAGCCTTACTAACTGCAGGCACACAATAACAAGTGGCCCAGAGCATCGTGGAAGTTCCAGCCAG
The DNA here is from genome assembly GCA_940337035.1 of Agriotes lineatus. Taxonomy (NCBI): domain Eukaryota; kingdom Metazoa; phylum Arthropoda; class Insecta; order Coleoptera; family Elateridae; genus Agriotes; species Agriotes lineatus. Next base: position 59,590 of record CALNHX010006596.1, read on the forward strand.
GGGCAGGTAGCCCTATTTTCAACGGAGAAGTCATCAAAAGGTCAGAATTGCCTCCTAAAAGTGTTAGTTTTGTGAATGTGCTTGGTTAGCGTCCCTTACAGCGTCACTTCCGCTTTGTGACGTGGGTGGAAGTGTTTTGTTTATGACGCGAAATACTTACATTCTATTGTCTATTGTCGCATAGCAACAGCGTTAATTGCGCGGACATCGAGAAATTCATTAAAATTATCAGCTTGTTTACGTATTCTCGAAGCAAGGAAACCACTTTGGTTTTCTATTTGTTCGCATCAGTTAAAAAATATAACCCACTTGTTAAATCCTATTAGAAAAATAACGATATACAGAGTGCTTACAATTAAATGATTCATTTTAAAATAGGACCATAAATAAATAATTTGGATAGCCAAACGTAGTTAATTAGCAATGATAGCAAAAGAAAGTTCATATTCGTTCTTTTTTTAAATAGATTCCGCGACCTAACCCTGGGATGAGAGTAAATTAAAATTATAAATGTAAGAATTATTACAGTATAGCCAGGAAAATTACAAAAACTATGTTAGTTAGGGCTGTTTAATTTATTCAAATGATTAAAAATCTTCTTCAAAAATTTACTATACCCATATCATTTATTTATTATAACTTAAGGGAGAAAATATAAAAATATGAAACTAATGCAATGTTTTTCTGTAAAGCAGCTATAACCGCATGAAAATTCAAGAGGAAACTACCAGTTTACAAGAAATGTTATTGATAATTGTTGTGCTAATGCTACCTACTTCAAAAATAACACACTTTTTATTGCAAGTTAAATTTTATGGTTTTTTATTTTCATAATAATAGTTGTTGTTTTATTTTCCATATAGGCCTAATCTAATAGGTTAAAAAATTTTCACTAGAAAAAAACATTAACATATCAAATGAAGGACTTGCAAAGTCTTCTAGAAAAACAAGGTTTTATAAAAGTAACTCAATGTTTCTGTAATTTTGCATGGGGCCATAATTCTAGATTCTGAATAACTTTATTATTAATGTTTTGTCATGTTCGAAACAGAAAAGGTACTTTACCTGAACAAAAGATATTTTTATGATATTGATATGACGCCGGCACCTTAGAGGGTTGTTCCTAGGGTATTAAGGAATATTTACTCCAATACTTAGGACTACATTATTCTTTGTGAGGTAGATATCTATTATGCCTGAGCTAACTCAAAACACGCAGCGAAAAACAACGGAGCGATGTACAGAAATAAATCGTATTTTTTACAACAATAAAGCAATAGAGATAATTCTTTCACTAAAAATTTCTCCATTTTTTTCTATACATTTCATACGCTGGAAGTATGCCTTTATGTGCAATTGTTTTCAAAATATCTCGATGCCGAAATGTATATCGCGCATTCCCATTACGCTGTATTTAAACAATTTCTGTAGCATTTGCTAAAAATAATTTCGTGATTAATTTGACATCATCTGAATGCAAAAAGAATAATCTTTCCAATGGTTTAAAAATCATTGAGAAATATTCAAAACTAAGCTTACAAATGCGATGTACGCATAAAATTCATAAATTTTTAGTAATAAAAAAATTTGGATTTTTTTTCTGCTTGTTTGCAATCGCAAAAAAATGTAGCCCTCCACATTTAGATCCGCAAGGTCATTCCAGGTAGTGTACTTTTTTTAAATTATATCTTCGGGTGCACACCCTATAATTTTAGAAGCGTTTTTTGGGGAGCCTGATTCCTAACTACGGCTCGTGATAACGTTCCAAAGAGTACGAACTTGTCTATTTTCAACTGCGTACAGAAGTGGCAGGCTCGGGTTATCTTGTCCGAGCCTCTATCTATGCTATTATTAACGTGCTCGCGATTCGGCGCGTCGTGGGAATGGTCCAGGCTCGCCTAAGCTTGGCTGGCGCGTGGCTCGCCAAGCCACGCGCCGCTCGCCGATCCACACGCCGTGGGAAGGCGGCAGAAGAACAAAGAAAAAGTCGTCAGTTGGTTCTAGATAGACCAACGAGAGAAAGAGAAGGGAAATATAAAAAAGCACGGGGGGAAGCAAAACAAGTTTGCAGAAAATAGAAGTGAGCATGCAATAAGGATATGTTAAACAACATACCAAACCTATGTAAAAGCAAACAAGTGAGAAAATCCTACCAAGTTATAAATAAGATTAAAGAAGGCTGTCAAGCAAAATCGACTTGTTCAAATATAAAGCGGGAAAGTTGGTTTGTACTTTGAGTACATGATTAGAAAACTTGGTGAAGAATACTCAAAATGAGGACTAACAATAAATCTAAAAAAGTCCGACTATATGTGCATAGGTGGCCCAAAGCAAGATATCGTAATGGAAGATGGAACATCGATAAGAAACTGCAACAGCTATGTATATTTAGGAGCTACAATTGACAATACCGGCCGATGCAATGAGATGATTGCAAACAGAATCAACAGCGCTAGGAAAATAACTGGTGCACTAAACTCGATACTTTGGCAGAAAACTTAACAAAACAAACAAAAATGCATATACAGTGTGGTCCATTAAGTGTGCAACAAATGGAATTTTTTTTATTAGTTGTACAATCGAAATTTAAATATTGCCAAAAGTTAGTGCATGTGCGATAACCATATCAGATGCCCTTAGAATGGCTTCAAGTCAAACAATATACAGGGCAAGACAAAAAATATGAAATTCGTTCAAGAACAAAGTTACCTTATTTCAAAAAATATAGCAAAATTTTATTGAGAAAAGTTGTTTAGAAGTAAAAGTTATGCTCAAATACAAAGTCACGGCCTCCTATTCGAATTCTGATTTTTTTTTGGAAAATTTTGTATTACCCCCGTATGATACATATTTTTATTATTTTGATTTTATATGTATTTAAAGTAGCCAAAACCACATCCCTTTTAAATAACTTTTAGCAACTTGAAGCGTATTTGTAAAATTTACTTGGATTTATATTTTTTTAGGTAAGCGTCCACTTCATGTTTGTTGCAACGATATTTAACAGAACTTTAGAATTTCGCAAATATTTTTTTTAACAAGGCAAATGCTTTACTAATAATAATTTACATATGAAAAACTCTTAATAAAATCAGAATAATAAAAATATGTATCATACGGGGATAATACAAAATTTTACAAAAAAGAATCAAAATTCGAATAGGAGGCCGTGACTTTGTATTTGAGCATAACTTTTGATTCTAAACAACTTTTCTCAATAAAATTTTGCTATATTCTTTGAAATAAGGTAACTTTATTCTTGAACGTGTTACATATATTTTGTCCTGCCCTGTATATTGTTTGACTTAAAGCCATTCTAAGGGCATCTGATATGGTTATCGAACATGCACTAACTTTTGGCTGTATTTAAATTTCGGATTTACAACTAATAAAAAAATGTCCCATTTGTTGCACACTTAATGGACCACACTGTATATGACGCTATAGTTAAAAGCACACTAACATACGGATGTGAGGTCTGGCAAATAAGTAAAATCATGAAACGAAAGTTACTAGCGACCGAGATGGATTTCCTCAGAAGATCGGCACGAAAATCGAGAACTGAACACGTAAGAAATGAAGAAATACGACACATAGTGAATAAAGAGGAAACAGTGATAGAGGAGATACAACGAAGGCAATTGGTATGGTACGGCCACGTAAACAGGATGGATGAAGACAGACTTCCAAAGCTAACAATGGAATGGGTACCAACTGAAAGAAAAAGAAGAGGAAGACCAAGAGAAACATGGAAGAAAGGAATCACCAAGGCAATGTCTGAGAGAAACCTGTGTGAAGGAGAATGGGAGGACAGAAAATACTGGAAACTGGGAACCGGAAGGCGACCACAGTCGCTGTGAAACCGGATATATATATCCGTCGTGTTGTCGTATAACTAGAAGTCAAACCAGGACTACAAGGACTTGAAAATGACGAATGTGATTTAGTCGAAACGTCGTCCAACCCCAAACGCCTTTCAAGATGTTCTTCAACCAGTTGGAGAAATCTTTGAATTTATTAAGCGGTATGACACCCTGAAAGATTTACCTTTAATCATATAAATAAAGGAGAACGATCCAAACGTGTGTGTCACGACAATTGTAGACGCGATGTCCCCCATTTGCGTTTGCATTCATTTCGCCCGTCGCCTCGATTTCGTGACCGGAGCGGAGCCCCGAAGGCCCCTTTGGAGAGGGGCGGAGCCCCTAGCGCCAATTGGAGAGGGGCAAAGCCCCGAGGGCCCCCTTGAAGAGGGGCGGAGCCCCGACAGTCCCTTTGGAGAGGGGCGGAGCCCCGACAGCTCCCTTGGAGAGGAGCTGAGCCCCGGGGGCTCCCTTGGAGGGGGCGGAGCTCCAAGGGCCCCCTTGGAGAGGGGCGGAGCCCCGTGAGCCCCTTAAAAAGGGGCGAAGCCCCGATAGCCCCCTTTGAGAGGGGCGAAGCCCTGAAAGCCCCCTTAAAGAGGGGCGGAACTCCGACGGCCCCCTTGGAAAGGGGCAAAGCCCCGGGGGCCCCCTTAGAGGGGGCTGAGCTCCAAGGGCCCCCTTAGAGAGGGGCGGAGCCCCGTGAGCCCCTTAAAGAGGGGCGGAGCCCCGATAGCCCCCTTGGAGAGGGGCGAAGCCCTAAGGGCCCCCTTGAAAAGAGGCAAAGCCCCGTAAGCCCACTTGGAGAGGGGCGGAGCCCCGACAGCCTCCTTGGAGAGGGGTGGAGCCCCGAAGGCCCCCTTAGAGAGGAGCGGAGCCCCGGGGGCCCCCTTAGAGAGGGGCGGAGCCCTGAGGGCCCCCTTGAAGAGGGAGAGAGCCCCGTGAGCCCCCTTGGAGAGGGGCGGATTCCCGAGGGCCCTATTTTAAGCAATTATTCTCTTTTCAAATGATAACAGATATCTCCTTTAGATGGTTAACATCAATTAAAACTTGCATATATATATCTAAATAGAAGACTACAAAAAGCAGGAAATTAACTCTAAGAAAGTAATGGTAATGATGAAAATCATGATCTATTAGTCGAAGAACCAGTACTAGAACAAACAAAGGCAATTAACAAACTAAAGAACAACAAAGCACCTGGACCGGATACGATAACAGCTGAAATTCTGAAACAAGAGGAGAGATGTTGCACAAGAAAATATACGAACTAATTAAGAAAAGCTGCAAAAAGAAAATGATACCACATGAATAGAAGATGAGTACAGTGTGCCCCATAATATACAAAAAAGGTTATAAATTTAAATGCAGTAATTATCTAGGGATAAGCTTGTTTAGGGCCGGTTCTGCAAACCAAGGATAAAGTTGTCCGGGGAATAAATACCCTAGAAACAATTGTTGTAACAAAGGAAACTATGACAATTATACCTCGGATAGCTTATTCTAGGTATATACTTGCATTGTATCGCGTGTTCCAAAAAATTCATTTAGGGTTGGAAGAAAGATAGAAAATCTAGTCATGTCTTAACTTAAGTCTGTAGGTGAATGCCAGATTGCAATTTGTTTATGAACACATCTGTCACTGTGACAGGTAAAAGCTTACACTGCATTAAGTTTAATTTTATCAAGTAAAAATTAAAATAAGATGTCATGTACACAACAACAACGAGTGTAATAATCATAACGGTCAACAAAAATTGTTTTTGTTAAGTGTTTTGTATATTTTTAGGAAAATAATTCAAGGTCAAGATGTAATTTAGTTCTCTCTGACTTGGTAGTTCATTTGAATCAATGGGTATATCTCAAGTTACGGCAAACTTCAATTTGATCATGGCATGCTGCAAATGAGTTTTTTTTAACCCACGGTAGAACCGGCCCTTAGTGTATCATACAAAATACTGGCAGTATTAAGTCATGAAAAATTAGAACCACACTACAAGAACTAAGACAAAACTAAACAGCATTCAACAAAGAACGATCAACACTCGATCAAATATCTATTTTAAGAGAGATATTAGAGGAAACGTGGAATTTCAACATCGACACCTACCAAATATTTATAGATTTCTAACAAGCCTATGATAGCATGTATAAAATACTCGAAAAATTTTGAATCCCAAAGAAATTAACAAAAATGAAAGACTGCACGCTGGACGAAACATACATCCCAACAAAAACACTACCAAACATTGGATGTGGAACTACAGATGAGGTGAAAGGAAAAATGGCAAACGAAAAGTGTTCATGGAAGCAGGACCATAAGAAAAAAAGAGGACAGGAAAAATTGCCACATTTTCTTTCTCCTTACTTGCTTGCCTTCTATCTTCCAAGTTTCCGCTATTCGTTGCTTCTTCTCTCTTTGATATCCACTGGGTCTACTTCGTTTTCTTCTTGCATTGACTACAATTCAAAACCATAATTCTCCAGACATGAAGAACATTCTTTCCAGAAGTACAAGAAATTAAGAGTATAGTAAATCAGAGGCTATATACCCAAAGAGGAAATAGAAATAACTATAAAATATAGACCAAGCAGCGGATATCCAATTGATTATAACAGGAATCGAAACAAATGTTATAATATTACACGAGTTATTCACCAAGATCTGAAGATAATACATATTTACTTCCAACAGATTGGACAGAAGCTGACTATCAAAATACGCTAAAAAATGGACAGAACGAATTTCGGTAATTAATTAGTTAATTAGTATTTGTTGCGGTAACTGCTACTTAGTACATCCAGTAAAATATTAACGCTTATTACATTGGTAAAGTTCAGGGCGCGTTTTTTCACACAGAGGAATATGGCGTAAGACGCTGCAGGTTAGGGCCGCCCAATATCTCTTTCCGAAACCCAGTTATCTGACACAGCGTAAACGGGGTACTGGGTAATGTGGCTAGCACGCCTTCGACGACTGCCTTACTTTCCCTACTTCCACAACCGTGGTTTCGGTAACCAATTTTTAGAGCGACTGTGTGGGGATTAAACCCCGTACCGCCGCACCATAACCGATCTTCCTAACCTTTCGACCACGCTGAAGCTCGCTTATTATATTAGAACGAATAAAAAGCGATTTGGGAAGGCAGATAAGAATAAAACATACCGGATTTAGACTAAAAAGGTCCTGCGTGGACTACCCATGTACCCAACGAATTATTGTTGAAAAAGCCATAGAGTAGAAAAAATAAAAGCATTTTAGAGAAACCTTCGTTAAAGTAGATAGAAGTATGATGCATATTATATGTTACTGAAATCGTTTATTTTGCAATTACAGTCTTATAAGCAGTTTTTTCTTTTTGGTAAATTTTCGTTCCCTGGAATTTGTTAGCGCCTGTAAGTGGAGCAGGTTGCCTATTTTCATTATGACTAAGTTTTGCTGTATTTTTTAAAATTCAATTTGGTACTTTGTTCTTGTTGGACCCATGTGCGTTTAATTTGATAACGCAGACTTATTCCAGTTTTTATCACAGTGTTAACACTTGTCTTGCAGTATTTTTAGAAAGCAGCTCGCGCTTGGCAGAAGCTTAAGAGGAAGAAAAATTTTCTCCCCTAAGCCAGTACCCTCCCAAGTAACGGTGCAATTATTATGGCTTATTTACTTATTCTAAGCGTGAATACTCATTCCTTCTAGGCGGCGCATCAGGTAAATTTTCCACAGTTCGCTCGTTTTTTTCTATTGGCCGATTGTCATCTGCAGGCATATGACGCGATATTTTGTTTCGGTTATTGCGTTTGCGCCTTTTCGGTTCTCTCGGCTCCATGTCTACGACGGCTTCGTACCTTGTTCAGGGATGAATCCGATATTTGGGCAAAGTCGGATCATGTAGCAACTATCTAATGGACCTGGAGGATCTGACTGCCTCGAGACGTATATAAGGTTACGGCACCGCTTTGCGACCTGCAACATCTTGGATGACGCAAAGTCAGGTTTTCTTTGTTTTACTGCTCTGTCCTCGCAAGGCGTCGTTATATCCCAGCGATAAGAATCGCAAAAATCTCCGTGCGAGTACACATTATGTAAATCGCAGATTTTTACATGCGAGTACAAGAAACTATGTCCTTCACTAATCTATATTTTATTAAAATTGTATTAGCAATATAGTTAACATAGATATTTGTAATTTGGGTTGCATATGCTACTGCATTGATTCTGTAAATACGAACATATTTTAATTTAAATAATAGTTAAAACAGGTGCAATAATCTATTACTTAAATTAAACGTTAATTATCGCTAATTCAGTGTTACATCAAAATATTTGTTAGCGTTCGTGGTGTAGTTGAGAATTCTTACGATGCGTGAAGAAGACAAGAAAGCGTACGATGTCTATATCAAAATAGATTGCAAGAATACTTACTACGCACACCTACCAGCCAGAAAATTAACGAAGCGTGAAAGTATATAAAAGACTTTATTGGTAAATCCGCAAACGAAGCAGTTGAAACGAAAAAGAGAACAAAGAAAACTAGAGGACTTAAAATATGGAATAAAAAAGTGGAAACGTCATAAAAGAAAAAAAAAGAAATATATCTGATATACTTACAAAAAGAAACACCCCAGAAAATAAACAAAGCTACAACGAAAAACGAAATGTATCAAAACGGATCGTAAGGCAGGCTTACAAAAACTCCTGGGAATGAATGATAAGCAACATAAAACATAATATACATGGAAAATAAATATTTGCCTACAAAATGTCGAAACATCTGAACAGCACAATAAGAGAAATAGCAAAATTAAATGTCATAAACCGTAATGAGTGGATAAAGCACTGCACAAATCTATGGAATCTAGAAACTAATGCACAAGACATTTCAATAAATGAAGCTATTGATGAAACTAATACTACTGTGGACACGATCCCCATAGAGGAGTTGAAAAAAGCTCTAAAGAAAATGATGAACCAGAAAACGGCAGGGCCCAACGGAAATCACACTGAACTATTAAAACACAGGGGACACTTCTTGAGTTTAGAACAACTACATATTTTAAATAAATGTTGGTGAATGAAGAGGATCTCAACAGAATGGCAGACTGGGGAAGTGATATCGATATTTAAAAAAGGAAACAGTTCAAAATGTTCAAACTACCGAGGAATTAGCCTCCAAGTACTACATAGAAAATATACTCTTCTTCTTCTTCTTTCTCTCGTCCTTATGCACATATGAGCGTCGGATCGTTGTTGTTTGTTTAGCCGTCCTTAATCCAGCTTTCCAGTTCTTCCTGTCACTTGCCAATTTTTTCATTTGCACCATCGACTTTCCTCTTCTTCCGCCTATGTCTTCTATAACTTGTAACATGTCTTCCTAGGTGTACCTCTTCTTCTCTTCTTAAATCGTTTTGCCCGTACTATCTTACTAGGTAATCCGTCATTCTTTATTCTCATAAGGAGTCCATACCATTCTAATTATCTAGTTTCTACCTTCCTCATTATTGGTTTTTGTTCTAAGTTCTCTCTAATGTCATCGTTTTTAACGTGGTCCCATTTAGTTTTTCCTTCAATTTTCCGTAGGTATTTCATTTCTATTGCATTTATCTTACTCTCGTATTTGTGTTGTATTGTCCATGTTTTTGATGCGTATAGTAGAGTGGGAATTATAGTCTATATGTTTGGTATTCTTATTTATTTCCTTTTTATCGTAAATTGTTTTATTAAGTGCGTAGTACAAATTATTTGTTTCTTAATTCTATTTGCTATTTCTATATGTATCTTCCCCTCATTCGTGAAAGTACTCCCCAGATACACGTATGTTGTTACTTCCTCCAAAAGTTTCACCTTACATCTGATTTCCGGCCCAGCATCTTCTTTTTTGGTGATAACCATATATTTACTTTCGGCTGTATTCACTTCCATTTTTAGATTTTCAATTTCTTCAACCCAGGTATCCATCAATCTTTGTACTTTCACTTGTCAATTTGCTAGCAGCACTATATCATCCGCGTACAGCAGACTGTCTAGTGTAATGGGGATTAGATGGTTGTATCCTATTACTGTTTTAATTTCATTTTAATAGCGTGTTAATGTATTTGGCACCTTATTTCGGACCACCTTGTATCTAATTATTGTAGCAAAATAACTCAAGTTTATCGCAGTAAGCGTTTGTGCTAAGAGATAAACATCCGCAGTTTTCTTCTCGCAGTTTGTTTGTCGCATTTCGATTTGAGTAGGCAGCTCAAACAGCAGAATAGCTGAAAGAGTATTGATTTTTCTAGAAGCACGCTCTCGCGGATATTAATTGTTGGGCCGTTTTTGTTGCTTAACAAGCGAAGACGCTAGGCGTTGTTTTTCGCAGGTACGCATTCAGCGTAGCTAGATTCCTTGCGCCTCCAATAATTGAAACCGCTGCTGTGCTTTTTTATACGCAAATAGGCCTATAACACCTTCGGCGGATAGTATGGGCTAGTATCAGCTAGTATGGGCTAGTATGGGCTATTATGAGTTCACACAAAGGCTGGAATTTAGCGAATTCAGTACTCCGATTTCGCTTCTGTATGCAGCCAGGAATTCCCGATATGTGCCGCTTCCTTTGTTGTTAGCTATCTTCTAACAGTGGCGACCTTGAAATTCTAAGAATTTAGCAGCCAAATCCGGCTTAGTGTCTTCATGCATAAATGCAAAGCAATAGGATTCTACTCGCCGATCGCTGGACTCTAACATCAAGTTAAATTGTAAGTACACACCATTATCAGCTCGGTTTTTAATCGACAAAGGTATTCGCCGTAATTATGTAAGTTCCTACTAAGATCTTAGCAAATCAAACTGAACTTGTTTAATTAAACTTTTGGCTCAATATTTTATAACGCTAATGAGCGAGAATCTAAATAATTCAACATTTCTGAAATAAGCATGTGCATTGTAACTTATGAGCCGCGTCTTAGGCGTTGTGCTTTTATGCAAATTGCGATAACACAGGTGTTGTCCTGAAGTTGTAAATTAAGCTATAATTAGCATTTTGTGGATTGAATATTTGGAAGTTGATTCCTATTTGTGATTTATTAATTTATTTGATGGGCAATAGTGCTACAACTTTAGTAGTTGTCATATGGCCTAAGGGCTAATGCAAATTATTCATGTGTTACTGCGATACTTGGGTTTAAATAAATACCCTGTTGCTATTATTTGTTTGTGTTTTTTTTTGCAACTCCTCTATCTGAACGAGTAATCTAGGTAGCAGTGGAACACCAACGGTAGGTGGCGTATTATTAATTAGCTAGTTTTGTTTTTATATGTTGTGAGTAACGACAAGACACCCAATTTGTATTCATCCTTCCGTTCAATTTAAAAGCCCGAAGCATTTATTAGCCTAGTCCTTACACCACGTCATATTCTGCCGAGAGTTAAAAGAACTAGTCGAGGCCTTGTCAACCCTTCGTTTAAGGGCGGTATAGGTATTTGGTTTTTTCTTTAGTGTTTTGAATTACGCTATCCATAACTAACTATAAGGAAGATCAGAGAGCTGAGGCTGTCCCCTTGTTTAATGCCTCTTTCTATTCTGAACACTTCTGACTTTTCCTCCATTGACTTCTACCTTTCCTTTAACATTTTTTTATACACTACTGATTGTATATAGGTAAGTGTACCCAATATGGCCTACAATCCAATATGACCTAATCACCCGATTTCTGTAAATATAATAAAAATCTGACAGATGGCTGTAACAGTATGTTCGCAGCATATCAACCAAACTTACAAAGTAAGTGGTTACTATGATCGCTCTTTCTGTGTGTCTGTGTGTCTGTCGCACGGTTTCCGTTAAGGCAGAATACAACTGATGGTGGATTCCTATGTATTTTTGTCCCCTGAATCCGAATCCACCACTGGCTTTTCGATATCTCAACCCGTTTTCGAAATATTCGACTTTAATGTTCGAATTTTCACATTTTAGGCTTTAATATCACTTTTATGTAGTTTTCTCTCCTGATTCCAAATATGTCACTCATTTCACGATATCATGAATAGTTTTCGAGATATTTGATTTTTTAAAAATCCGAATTTTCTTTTTGTAAGTTTGGTTTTCAGCCGTACATGCGCGGCTAAGCTTTTTTTTAACTTGTCTAAGTATTCCCACGCGAATTTTAGTGTGTGGACGCTACCTGAGAGAGCTGTTTATGTGCGCGCCGTTGTTTACCGCTGCCATATCTAATTTTGTTGAAGTAAGTATCCGCCCCAAATAATTAGTTAGAGCTAATGGAAAAAATGATATTGTGCCTGTAGATAACTTGTTAAGTCTACTTTGCAAAGACATCTTCACGTTTAAGTTTCCTGTTGCATTTCTGTCAAATGTAGTAAATATGTTCTTTCTTGTACGAAGGACCCAATATGGCCCTGTGATCGATTTCCCGGTTAATCGCTAGAACTTCTTTTTTGCAGCCCCGAGTACCTGAAGTGATGCGAAGAGAGGCAAGTAGACCCAGGAAGCTCTCAATAAAGCTTTAGAGGCAATTACGACAGAGAAAATGTGTGATTATAAAGCAGCAACGGAATTGGTGTTTCCCGTAGAACTCTTCATAGGTATATCAAAGCAAATTCCAATGTGAAAGCTAAACTGGGACGAAAATACAGGGTGCCCAACTTAAATGTAAGCAGATTTAAGCAGGTGAGTATGCAACACACATTACATCTACACTTTTACTACATTGAAATGTAATGTGAGTTGCATACTCAAATGCTTCAAGCTGCGTACATTTAAGTTGAGCACCCAGTATACTTTCTCTCAGGAGCAAAATGTTGAGCTCTGTGCTCGGATTGTACGATTAGCGGAAGTTGACTATCCAATAACTACCGAAATATTGATATTGTGTGTTTACAAGTACTGCGAGCAAAATAAAATTCATCACCAGTTTTCGGAAGTAAACCAAATTGCAAGCCATAAATGGGCTAGCCAATTTTTAAAAACACACCCAATGGTTTCGGTCAGAAAATCTCAAAATCTTAACCCAGCCAGAGCCCAAAAATTAAATAAATTTATTGTTGACGACCACTTCGCAAAACTCGCAAAGATTTTCGAAGATTATGATATTCTTAGGTAACCTGGAAAGACTTTTAATATGGACGAAAAAGGTTGTAGGCTCAATTTGCATAGAAAACCAAAAGTTCTAGCCAAAAAAAGGTTCTCGCAGACATCATATAATCGGAAATGAACATGAGGCAAATGTGACGATTGTCTCCTGCGCAAGTGCTGTAGGTTCGGCCATTCCTCCAATGGTCCTGTTTAAGGGTAAACGAATGAAACCAGAATATGCTGATGATGTACCAGCTGGTTCAGTTTGTCGTATGACGGAGATAGGCTCCATGACGGTAAAATTTTTTGTTGATCGGTTAAACCATATTAGAAGGCACAAACCTCCAGGTCGTTGCTTGCTCGTTTTTGATGCGCCAAATGCCATTTGGAATACGAAATTGTTGAGACTGCTGATCGGTACGATGTTTCCTTGTTCTGTCTGCCTTCCAATACTACCCATGAGCTCCAGTATCTTGAGAAAGCAGTATTTCGGTCTTTCGAATATCATTGGGACCAATAACTGATGTTGTACTGGCACAATAATGGTGAAAGAACATTAACCAAACATTAAATCAGGATTTCGAGCAACGGGTTTGTTTCACATCGATCCAAATGCAATTCCTGCGGATGCCTTCAATACAAGTACTGCATCTAATTTACCACCACCTGAACAAGGAGATCTCCAGGTAAAAACTCCCTCACCACCACGATAAATTTCGCCAGAACCACAAGGACAACCTCGAGCAACATCAACTCCTACGACTTTATCACCGAGGCGAATTTCTCCATAGCGTATAAGAGCACATGTTCTGTTTGCCGACGAAATTGATCCCATCGAAGAGACCTTAATCAATTCTGACGGAGACGATGTATCCGATGATGATGAATTAATATAATCTAATACCGGTTCATTTCACTCCCAAGGTCACCACCGGATAGAAAGCTATCAGTAGTAGAGCTCTTGTACTAACAACATCAATGTTTTCCAATAAAACAAAACGAAATGAGCAGCCTCTAAAACCAAGACACAAGCAGCAGTTTCAAAAGCCAAGACAAAAGCGCCACTCACAAAACCCAAAGCCCAAAAACCATCCTCAAAAACCGAGGCCAAGGCCCCACCACCAAATACCAAGGCAAAGCCCCACCCTCAAAATCTCCAAAATCTAGAACAGACGAATCGTGGTACTGTGACGCCTGCAAAGAAGATGTGCGACTTACTTTCATGAAGAATGTGTTGGGTTGACAAAGGACGATAGAGACAATTTTATATGTCAGAAACGTGAATCTGTACCAAAATAAAATAAATCCGTTTACTTTTATAGGCATTTTCTTTGGTTTGAGGTTATAGGCCATATTGGGTACATGGGTAACAATATGGCCTAAATACACTGTCAGTCAATTTTTTTTGTCAGTTTCACAATTTTTTATTTCGCTTGAAATTTGGGTTTTGACTTTCCAACAATTTGTCGCGTCCGGTCCTGTTTTAAAAAATTACTTATTTGCTTTGACATAAATTTAAAAAAAAATAAAGCTTAGGTAGGCCATATAGGGTACAGTTACCTTATTTAGTTTCTTCGTTACCTCCAGCATTCCCAAGTATTTTGCTATGTATGAAGGCTATATATAAACGTTTCCCTATTTCCATGTTCTTGTCTATTATATGCCTTAATATATATAAATTATCCACTATTCCTCTATCTCTCCTGCTCTTCTTCTAGTTCTCTCTCCGCTTGCTGCCTCAACAAGCTACTGCGGACAGGCAGATAACTCTGTAATTATCACATTTAGTAGCATCTCCTCTTTTGTGTATGGGCAGTACAATATTGTTTCTCCAGTCTTCCGGTATTGTCTCTGTATTCCCTATTTCTCTACTTCTTCTCTACTAATTTAGCACAGCTGGGCAGTAATTGATTACTTTGTAATTAAATTCCTTTTTGTTTATTTGCCTTGGCATTAAATTACTTTTCAAAATGAGGTAATTGTAATTGGGGATTGCCATTTTTGTTAAAAAGTACTTGACAATTACTTATTAAAGGTAATTAATTTTTACATTCAATTACTCAATTACTTTTGTATTTGAATTACCTGTGATAATTGACATTACTCGCGGTATTACATTGTGCTTAGGGTTACCAACATTGAGTCGATGCTGACCCGAAGAAAATAATTTTTGGGGGAGAAAAAAGTGGGATAAAATTAATGAAAAAGGTCAAGGTGAAATAGTTTTTTACATTATAAAGATATAATTCCTAAAATTGTTTTATAATTTCTAGAGCGTGTGGCCGGCTGGTAGAATGCTTGCGCCAGCAGTCGGCAGGTAGTGGGTTCGAGCCCCACGCCCGTACATTGGAAACATCGAACGGACACCGGCCATCATACGAACATCTTTGGTGGTCGTGACGCGCTGAAACAGTAACCCAGCCTGCCAGTTTATAAGCTAGCGAACTAAATTTGGGAACTCTTGCACAAATTATTCCAATACCCACTGAGCTTCCAAAATCACATAAATAAGATGTTTGCTAATTCCTGAAAACCTCCCTCAGCAACTGCTAGCGAGAGAAAATTATTTGCAACGTTAAACATTTAATTACAGTTATCTCCGAACGGTGAATCCGAACATCAAATACTCGTAAGTTATATTAAATTTAAACCAAAATTTAGTGCATGTCCGCGATGCTCCTTGAATTTATGCAAGCCTTGGATTTGCGTAGTTGCGTGAATTATTTCTTGCACTCGTTCAGGACGCACTTCGGAACACAAATTGTATAATTATATAACCAGGTTGTTTTACTGAAGGAGATGAAAGTTTTGTTTGATATAAGATGTGACTGGAGTAGCCAGGCCAAACTACCCCTTAAACAACTGTAGCCTGCGTTTGGTCACAAATGAATACACTTCAGAGTTTGAAAGTATATTGAGATATTAAATAAATACAAGTCCTTATATATAATTGGAAGTGTGTCGTGTTTTGTTGTTTTGATCTCATAACCTACTATTTGAATAGGCGCAAAACACGACGTTTGCATAAAAATACCCTGCTGGTAAACGATGTGTGTGGAATATGACCTAATGATAGTATTATTATGCTGCTGTCTGCAAAACGATTCCTTATAGTATTACAACGTGACCCCAGTAAACCGACACTAAAGCAGAGTCTTGTATATAAACAGTTTAATTGGCACATGTTGCGAACTAGTTTTATATTCTAATTTTGTGTCCATATTATTTCATTTAATTGTTTTATCTCATAGGCAAACACTTGTTTGAACAGTGCAACTATAGCTTGTTCAATTCAAACCCACACACACTGGAGACATACAATAACCGCACCGGCAGGCGAGTCACACCTCCGACCAAACATTTACCCAACGCAATAAGCGGAAGGGGATTGCATCCGTTCGCTTCGAGGCTGGATCGCTGTAGCATCCCAAAAATACATCTGCCGTCAAGATTTATCCACTCGGGGTATAGCACGGTTTCACAAGGGTCCATGCCCTATAGCATCCTTGAAGCTCTCACACCGTCAGCAAATTTCGATTCAGAGTTCCGTACAAGTAAGTCTAATTAAAGTATACAAAAAGGAAGCTAGCCCATACAAAGTAAATGCTCTTACCAAAGCTGCCTTTCATTCGTGCCTAAAAATATCAACAAAGCGCGCCTTCTATGGGCCTTTAGTATAGAACCACATCAATTTCGGAAGCTTCTTCAATTCTACAACTGCTTCTAGCGGATTCTCATCTCAATAAAGGTTGAGCTCTCTACACAAATGAGGCCAAGCAACGCAACCTTAGCACGAAGAAATTTAAAAATCGAGCAGCAAGCTCTCCACACATGTTCGTTATTGATCAGATACCTGCCGAAAGAGACATTATTGTAACGCGACCTAGCGGCTTTCAGCCACACCTCGTGGTTTATTTGTAACAACGGTTGCCTGCTTACAAGGCGTTTAAATCTGTATTTAATAAATTAAATGGAATCCTGAACTAAGAATGCCTTCACTGTTTAGTATTATTAGCAACGTTAAGATATGTTTTTTTATTAAAGACCAGAGCTGGGCAGTATTTGTATTTGTAAATACTTTTTTTATTTAAATACTTTGTAGTATTTAATTAATAGGTATTTAAATACTTTTTAATGGGCTGTATTTGAAGGTGCAAATACTTTGCGAAGTATTTAGTATTTAAATACAATTTTGGAATTATTTAAATACTTTTAGACTATTTATATATTTTTAAAGTATATAAATATTCTCAAAGTATTTAAATATTTTGAAAGTATTTAAATATACTCAAACGGTGACGTATTGGACGTTTAAAATTACGCAAAAAGTATTTACTAGTTGGAAATATATTTCTTGAAGAAATAAAGGTGATTAAATGCCTTTGAGAGTATTTGACTACTTTTATTTCTTAAAAAACATATTTCTAACTAGCAAATACTTTTATTTGTTCCTCACTCCTGTGAGACACACATAACGTGAGTGAAAAATTTCCAAGGCGTGATTCACGTTTCACGTTAAATATTTAATAACGAATAATACAACTCCAGGGTGCCCCGGGTGCTGATTAGATACATATTATTTTTAAATCAAAATTTTAATGTTTAGATGAACTTGTTATTCTAATAAAATTAATGTTTTGTTTTTTATACTCGGCTTAACGCTGAAAATGGTGATTACGATTTATTTTTTAACCAATTTATTATGTAGATGAACTTATTATTCTAATAAAAGTAATGTTTTGTTTTGTATACTCGGCTTAACGCTGAAAATGTTAATTACGTTTTATTATTAAACCAAAAATGTATTGTGTAGATGTGTAGATGAACCTATTTTTAGAAAAGTAATGTTTTGTTTTGTATACTCGACTTAACACTGAAAATGTTGATTGCGTTTTATTTTTAAACCAATTTATTGTGTACCATGGCGGACAAAAAAATGGAAACATGATTGTTTTTCTAGTGTAAATGGGTATATTACCTAAGTTAAATCAACATTGCTGATATCATATTGTTTAATGCAGTTGTCAGTTGTTGTCAAAAGTAAAAAGTCAAAAAATATAACCTAATATTATGTAAACCCCTAATAACACTGTGTAAAATTATAAAAAAGCGTTAACTAGATTAACGCTGGTGTTTCCATTTTTTTGGCCGCGGTGGTACATGTGTAGATGAACTTATTATTCTAATAAAACTAATGTTTTGTTTTGTATACTCGCCTGAACGCTGAAAATGTTGATCTTTTTACGTAAAAGTACCTTTACACCTACGAATTAAGTGTTGCCTAGCTACATATACCTTCTGTACTCATACCAATAAGAGAAACGTCAATTCCAATGACAGCGTTTGATATTAAAAGTAATGTCTTTGAAGACAGCTGCAAGAAATGTATTTGCGAGAAATCAGTATTTATCCCTTGTCGTCAGTTATTGTAGTCAATTTTCATTTGTTTCTTTTTATATCAACTATTCTGATCGCAACATATCACGTAAATTATGTCACGTGCAAAACATATTTTTAGTTCTGTTTAGGGATTTTTTCATTGGTTTTAAATTTGAAAATTCTGTTCTATCTGAATTTAAATTTCGAAATAAAAGCTGCGTGTCACGCCGTGAACGGGAGTGAACGTGAGCGTGAACGTGCGTGAACGTGAGTGTTTAAAGCAAGCGTGAAACGTGCGTGACGTGAGCGGAAACTCACTCACGCGCCCATCTCTAACATGTACTTCATGTTTAAGTAAAATATTGTGCATTTAATTTCTTGCCAATAAAGTACGTGACTGCTGTTTCTATAGTAACAAAATACAAAATCATTTTCTATAACGGTCCTAGTACCGTTATATTTATAATGGCCTTCTATTCTGCTGTTGTCATATAAACCAACAAGGATACGGGAAGTTGACCTTTTCGTCACAGATAACGAACCCCAAAACGAGTAAAAATAGGTTTGAAGCGCAAAAAAAATTAAGATAACATTTCGCAAAGTTATCAAATTTTCCAGCCATAGGACAATACCTAATCTTCCAGCGTGGAAATTTTATACCTGTTTTTGTTATAACCATACAGGGTGTCGCAAAAAGAATGGGACACCGATTGGTGATAGAATCCTTAGGTTATAATAAATCGATTAAACCTTATTACAATGTCCCTCTAGTAAGCAGTTATAGGGCCTTGAAGTTCAATTTAAGTTGTTATTTTTATGTTAATTGCCATAAATGTAACGATACGATTTCAACTTTGGTACACATAGGTACTTACTATTACGTACTGCACTAGTGGAAAAATATTCGTAAACTAGGTTTGACTGTAAAAGGCACTTTACATATCTTTAAATTTTTTTTAGGTCTAGCTTTGTTATCTGTTACATTTTTTTAAATTACACATTATTATCTGAAACGGAATTAAAAAGCGTAAAAAGGGTACTCTTGATTTAGAAGCGTAAAAGCAACTGTGTACAAAAATGTGTTGTACAGCGACAGTTGTAAGTTTATTGGTGGTTTTGTAATTACCAGAACCACCTTTAAGGTGGTTCTGTTATTACTCAACAAATGCTCACACTTTACATATCATTAACTAGGTAAACCTAGATGTATACTTTCAAAATATTTGTATATACAATACTTCTTTGAACACTGTATAATTAATTCATATTCAAAAAGCACAAGTGCTGCATAACACTTTAATGAACACGATTGTACATTAAAATTTCTATCAACGTTTGGGGTTATCATCAAAATGCGCAATTATCAAGTAGCCATATCGCAAAAACAACGGGTAGTGATCGTGATGTAGATCACGATCACTACCCGGTACCCTCTATAATTGTCAGGCGTCTCTCGGTAAATAGTTGACAGGCCTATACGAAGTTGATCCATTATCTTCTGTTCCAGGACTTATTTCTCCAGCGCCATGTGCGTATGAAGTAATCATGAAAATGATCATATACCGGGTGTCCATTCTCAAAGTCGAACATAGGTAATCAATACTGTGCATTCGATTTTTAGGTGTTTTGTCATTATTTATATACTACAGAAGTATAATGATACTTATTAAATGTAATACGAAATAACTTTATCTTTCCATTGATGTCATTAGCTTTCCTGTAACTTGAATTGGCCAGCAGGGGTCTGTAAAAACGTTCAATGCAATGTTAAATTCCTATGTTCAAGTTCGAGAACGGACACCCGGTATAATGCAACTATAGTTATTTGATGTTCTTTATATGTCATATTTGACTGTATGAATTCTATTTTAGTTTTAAAATAAATTCACAATTAAGATGAATTCAAGTATTTCTTATGCCCATTATTTAGGAATCCTTACTATTTAATTATTTCATCTTGCTAGCTCAGTAGAACATGATTACTTCCAAAACAAGTCGGTTCACGCAATATCAAGACTGTTCATTATTTCTGAAAAATTATTTGTTTAATGAAAACTTGTGTAAAATTTTTGTGACAGCCCCAATGAACGTCAGTGTCACTTCGAATTATCTACCTACATGAGATATCAATTGCAAATACCTCCTTGTTTCACTACCTGTCATTCAATCAACTTAAAATAGTAAGTAGTCCTTTTATTTTACCACACTTCACTCATTTACTGAACCTAATCCGCCCCTCCAGAGATCCAAATGTATACCAACCACCGAGTAACCCCAGTACAAGCTCAGCCTACTGACAAGAACTGCAAACAGCTTCGGAAATGCCTCCTTCCAACTCTCAATCAGCATACAATTCAGCAACACGAACCTCGACAAAATTATCCAGCAGTGAAGACACTCTTCTTTCCAAACAAGATGTTGACAATCCAAATCATACGAATCCCGATCTGTCAGAAGCCACAGGACGTCACCTCAAGTAGTGCCAATCTCAAAACGGCACTACAACAAAAGTGCAGCCAAGTTCAACTCCATCAGATGAAAAACCACTTCCAATTCCCAAGAGTCTTACTCCAAAAATCCTGTAGTGTCCTATTCCCAGTAAATACAGTTGACGCTATTCAATTCACAAGATGTTCCAGAAATTATTTCAATAGCCTGTAGTATTTTAAATTACCTATGTTCTTCCTACCATACATGTCTTCTCCATATCTTCTTTACATTCTTCAAGTTTCAAAATTTCCAATTATTCTCTTCTCACCAATTTTATTATAACCAAACCCTTTCTCACACCAAAATAGATTAAAAATCACATTAGAAAAAAGGTCTATTTTCAAAATTTCAGTTTTTACAAAATTATTACATGTTCTTCTCTCAAAAATTTCTATTATGTACATAAAAATTAATATCTCCTTAGTGATCGATTGTACATATTTTTTACAGTATAACACTCTATATTTTATTATCACACTTAGTAACACCCGCTATATTAAACAACATTTTTCAAATAAGTATTTGCTATTAATCTCCACTATATTTCAGGTAACTTTTAAATCATTCTAGAACCTTCTGTTTCTTATTTTTCATTGTTCAACTGGATTCAAATTATTCCGTTATTTTACCTAATAAATGTTAATAATTCTGATATCCGTTTATTATACCCAAATGCATCTTTGCAAATCTAATAGTGAAATACAAGCAATCCAGTGAGACAAATGTCTCATTAAAAAAAAAGACCGTTTTTCAAATAAAACGCGTATTAAATAAAAACTGTACCCAGACCTGGAAGGTGTCAAAGTGGTTGCCTAACCGATCGACGTTTTAAGGCGCAGAAGGTCGCAGCTCCGTTTGGCCACTGAAACATTTTTATTTAATACGCGTTCTATTTGAAAAACGGTCTTTTTTGCGATTTCTCGAAAACCGGAAGTGTCACGTGACTGAAATTCGGTTCCTGAGCTGACATGACCATTCCAAACATATAACTTTCATAACTTTTTTCTCTATCTCTTACGATTTGGCTGCTGAAACAGCGTCCCGGACGGACGGACGGACGGACAGACAAGTCTATTAGATAAAGGATTTTAATTAATTTCTTTAATATAATATCAAATCTTTGTCTTGCATTAATAAATTAACTTAATCTTCTTCTATGCAATCCATTACAATATATATATTGTTGTGGTAGCATCTCAAGACTGCTAGTTTGTTTGTGAAAGTTAATCCCTAGGTATGAGATTATTTATAAATTAATAGAAAAATACCTAATTATTAAGACATACAAAGATGAACTTAAGTAGTAAAAGTGCACCATAATTATAAAATTTATTAAATAAGTTACAGCCTAGAATTCAAATCCAGTAATACAATTAAGATTTTAACAGAAAGGTTCTAACATATGGATTAAATAATGTTGTATTTAGTAAGGATATTTGTTTGGTAATATCAGAGTTCAAGTCATAATTGAGATAAGATAACAATCAGAATAAACTATAAGGTAATTTGAAAACGTGAAAGGCCAGTCGAATAATTATTTATTTGAAAAAGTCATTTAAAATGTCAGATATAAATAAATTGTACTAATAAGTAATCTAGAAGTGTTAATTTTGAAAAAAATTGATACTTTAGTATTACTATGGTGAATTCTAAATTTTAATAATAACAACGAAATTTTGATTCTAAAACTGTTAACTTATTTTTGGTAAAAGTAAAAATTTTAAAATAAAAACCCTTTTATAAAATGATTTTATTTATTTAATTGGTGTATAAGAGGGGCTACTTAAGAATAAATCAACGAGATGGAGAAAAAGTGAATTTTAAATAAACGGTATAATGGATTAATGGAGAAGGAGTTGCACGACAGGACTACAAATAAAAATTTGAACTGCTGTAATCTACAAAATAGTATTTTCTGGATTTGGATACTGTACTAAGTTTATTGTTGGCTGGTTACATCTGAATTGGACAAAATGAATTGCATTTAGTGATGGTGGACCTCACTGAACTTCTTAGTGGAAGTTGTAGACATCTTGTGAATTGGATAAAAGGCATTGCAGTCTCTGGTAGTGGACCTCATCGAGCCTGTTGTTTGGAGGTTGTGGACATCTTGTGAAATTTGGATATAGGGCATTGCAATCACTGACCAGGAGCTTACAGTGTTGTAGCTACATTAGAAGCCACTAAAAAAACAACGGGTGTTGCAATTACTTAGAGGCTGTACTTGCATGGGGGTCCCAGAACATCTGTGAGCAGATGGAGTACCTACGCTTGGTTCAACGAAGAGGCTGATTGGAGTGTTTAGTGAGGTAGCAACTACATGTATTAGATAAAGGATCTAAAAGTAAAAAGTAGTAAAGTGAATAAGATACTTAAAGGAACTACTACATTTTCCATGTTTCTGAAATGATAAGAATTGTAACAAATATGATTTTGATTGACCTTCCATTTTCACAATTTTTGACGTTGACAGTTGTAGAACTGTCATATTTTTTTGAAGTAAGTTTCATTGTACTAAACAACTATCGAGTAAAACACTGTGGTTTGAAAATATCACAAATTCGTCAAAATCCCGCACCACTCAAATATTTAACAATTGCTGATGCAATGATTTGGTCACGAGTACATCATTGCCTTTTTACTGTGAAAGTTACAAATACAATAAAAATCCAACATTGCTGCCACTACACTCTGTACAGATCGCACAACGTGCAGATCTATTTGAAATGATTGAGGCCATTTACGGGTTTTTATATATTACGTAGTTTACTGTTTGAATTTATACACCTAAAGAAAAAATAATTATAATGCTAAAATAAAACTTATTTTATATTAGTAATTATTGGTAAGTTGTTGCAGCTGAAATCAATACAATACACATAGCAGACAGTGTTGCCAAATGTTATTATTCATTCACAAAACTCCTGAACCGTCAATGTCAATTTGTTTAAATATTTGCTGAGTGTAACTAGAAATTACAGTTTTTTGGGAATGTAATTCAAATAGCGATTTCTAGTAGTATTACATATGTTATATGTGTCAAAAGTTAAGCGAAGTGTTTCCTTGTAATAATTAACTATAGCCTTTTTTCCCTTTTCAATAATAAAGCCCTCTTTCGTTTCTGTTCCATTGCAATTGAAGTGTATGCGCAAAAATTAAAGAATTTTGGAGGCTATTTTTTTACAAGAAAGTCTGACATAAGTCAAATTTTTAAATTTCAAAAATTTCAGTGCTGCCAAAATCAGTAAGTATAAATTCCAAACCACAATTTAAACAAGGTACCACCTTGACAGCGTTTTGACAGTTCACGAGTTTTGTGAATTGATTTTTTTTAGTAATAAGATTCCACTGTAGATTGCTATACAAAGTGCTACAGTTTAAAGGGTATTTACTTACGGAGCATGTAGGGGATCTTAAAATAAGAATATAAAGCTTAATACTCAACATATGTGGATCGCATTTCATTTTCGTGCTATCGATATTTAAGTGTAAGAAAATATAAATTGTTGTTTTCGAAAAAACTGGAAGTTAAACTCGAACATCATTACAATATTGCTGACATTTCAACAAGTAACAATTCAAAATTTATAAATTTCTAACTATACAGTGTGTCCCAGGATTGATGTTACAAGAGGTGAGATAGACTAAAAATTTTTGAATTTTATTTTAAGATAGTGTGTTTAATTTAGATTAAACAGATGTAAATTTCAGTAAAAATTTACGAAATATCGTTCACAATTTAAAAGCCAGTGTTGCTTCGTAATCAATCCAGTTTAAAGGCCGGAAAACTGCAAACCGGCAACTACGCAAATAAACGACCCACAATCAAAAGTTCAACGTGCGTACTTGTAAACAAAGCAGGAAGCGATAGTGTTTACCGCTGAGTAGTTATTTTGTAATATTAGACTCGTTCTAGTGAACTACACCTTTGCACTTTGAAATGTTGTTATTTAGTCCTAAGCAGTTATTTTTGTATAAAAGCCCATTTAATTTTGTAATAAAATCAATTGACATTTAATGTTGTATTCATTTGCATCGTTGCTGCCCTCTTCTAAGCCATAATTCATAAAACGTGAGACTGCGTTTTAAGGGTAACAACATTATCGTCCCTTTAAGTGGCATTGACTAAGCTGTCTTAAAACAGGAATGCAGTCTCATTTCTGTGCTTAAATATTAGGGACAAAGAACCAGTGCAAGTAACAGAAACACATTTCAAGATCTGTGTTATTGTGAGAACCGGCGAACCCTTCACTTTTTTTCCCGATTTTGTCTTTTAGCACGACCCATGTCGATTGAGTTAAATTATCATGTAACCAAGGGTATACCAATATATATGTTACCGGTATATGCGCAGTAGACTACTTTTGTAATTTTCTGCGCAGTAGTGGCATCGAAATGGTTCTGGGTTAGCCTGGCTAATTGGTTCTTTTGCCAGCGCTATGTAAGTAGCTTCTTTCAGCTTTATACGGAACTTGTTTTCTTCTTTAGCTACAATTGATACGTTATCTCACGTCTGGAAGAAAGACCACCACATACAATGGGATAACATGTCAATTGTAGCTAAAAAAACAGGTTCCGTAGGAAACTGAAAGAGGCAACATAGATAGCGCTGACAGAAGAACCAGTTGGCCAGGCTAGCCCAGAATTAAAGCCCATTTGGATGCCACTACTGCGAAGAAAATTACAAAAGTAGTTTACTGCGCATACAGCTTTAACATATAAGCCGCGCTGGTGTCCTAGTGGTAAGAGTGGCAGACTAGTAATGACAGCGATCAGTGGTCCCGTGTTCAAACCCCGGGGTAGGCACGAGTGTACGTGAAAAGACGTACCAAAAATTAGTCCTCAGGACTAACCAGGAGTTCATTCATCTGAGGTCGAGACTTCACCAAAAACTCCCAAAAGGTCATGTGATAAACACCGGAGACAGTGGAAAAAGTCCATTCAAAATATATAAATTTTTAACCGTGGACTTCATTAAATGATGGATTGGGTGTGCATCATTAGCTAAAAAAGAAGCAGTTTATCGCCTTCATTGCTTAGGTACAAGCTTAGTTTGAGCTGATGGTGTACATTTCAAAGAACTTTTAAAGTAATATACAGTGTGTCCCAGGATTGATGTTGCAAGAGGTGAGATGAACTAAAAAATTTTGAATTTTATTTTAAGATTGTGGGATTAGGTTCTGCTTGGTCTGAAGAGAATTTTAAAAATATTTTCAGTATTTGAACAAGTTGGCCTTGACAGTGAAACGAAAACTATTTTCTTTTCAGGTAAACTATCCTTTGTGTTAATGATATACGGCGAAATTTTACCATGAAAAGTTGTTCAGAATGATAAATTAAGGCTCTATACAAAATTTCAGGAAGATCTACCTAGGTACTTATATTAAAGAGTTAAAATTGTCATTAAAAATGACGGTTTGATCTAAGCAGGTATAACTTCCTGAAATTTTGTATAGGGCCATAATTTTCCATTCTGAACAACGGTTTTTAGTAAAATTTTGCCGTATTATAAACAAAAAGGGTAGTTTACCTGAAAAGAAAATACAATTTATTTTGAATGTATTTAGTCTATATTGCATAATCGATAATCTCGTTTTACCTTGCAGTGTAGAGTCTGGTGGTTTATGTGCTTGCATCTGGCGGTACAATGCTCAAATTGCCCCGGATTCGGGATACAAAGTTGTAGCGCGCCTTTTATGCTTGCACAGCAACCATTGTGTGAGGTGTGTGTATGTGTGTGTGTTATGTTGACCTTGTTACTCTATCTCTTAGGTATGTGGTTCTGAGTAGAGCACAGTTTATTTGGTGCCCAACTGTGAATGGTCTCACCGAGCCCGGTTCAAATCGCAAGGCTTCGGAAATTTCAGGCCCGCGCGAGGTCTGAGGACTTGCTTAATGCAAGGTAAGGGCTTACCCATCTGCGCTACTCGGCTTCTTTATTTACCTATTTTGTTTAATCTAAAAATAACGATTTATTCTAAGGAGGTAGATCTTCGTAAAATTTTGTATAGGGTAATAATTTATCATTCTGATTAACTTTTCT
>CALNHX010006597.1:0-86423 GCA_940337035.1 Agriotes lineatus
AGAGATGCTACAGTGCTGTTCCTATAAATACAATAAATTTCATTGTACTAGATATAGCATTTTCGCAGTGATATGTTTATTAAATTTTGTGTACCCATTCTGAAATCGAGTCCTATTTCTAAATTATGGAACACAATTCTGATTTTATGTGGCGCTGCAGTAGCTGTAAATGAAATAATACTGTAAACAGTGTAAACTGTAAACGGTTTGACAACGATAGGTTACAGATTAGCTTTAGTTACAATTTGCAGATAGAAATTCTAAATGCTTTATATTAGCTTCTATTCTGTTTAATTTGAAGCAATGGGAAAAAATATAAGTGTGTATGAGAAACAGTTTCTCTACATGTCTTACAAAATAGAATGAAGTAACCCAGATCCCGAGCCAGTACAATTATTCAGCTCCTTGGGGGAATGCAAAAATAAATACAATGAATCAGATAATTAATAAAATGTTTCTAGTAAAATCATAATGAAAGGTATTAATGATAACCATCAAAGTCTGACACCACTTCAACAAGTGAACTAAAAAAGAAGGAGATAAGAATGGTATTTTCAAGACCATTGGTTAAATTTCTTGTAAGTTGTAATGGCTACTACTACTGCCAAGTGTGTAACCTAGTCATTTTAAAGAAGGGATAACGTACATCACAAAATACACCATAAAAGCCTATCAGCAACAGAAGCAACTAGAAAGGTAAAAAAAGTGTTTAGAAGCGAACATATTCAGATGCTAAAGATTTAGTTGAAAAAGCTGCAAACATGTTTTTATGTTGATATGAACTTATTAATTATAAACGGTTTGCTGCAAGCCGTTAAACCGCCTGCTCCTCAAAAAATATACATACTAGCCGTTTAGTGGCGCCTCGCTATCTACAGCTAACCAACGGCTAAAAACTAAGGTAGCCGGACAATTATTAAATACGAAGGTAGCACGACAATAGCTAAGAAGCAGTCCAGGTTAACTAGAAATCCCCATACACGCACAATAATGCCCACCTTACTATGCCTCCAGATTGCAGAAATTTTACCCGACAGTAAAATATAAATCCACGTGACTAAACTATAAACTTTACCTGCCACGCCAGCTAGGTGGTGTTTGGTGTCAAACATGTTGTAGCTAACCTGAATCCGCACATCCAATAATTCTGGTCAGCCCTTAAAAATACGTATAGCTAGATTTAGTAAAAAATAGCAACTTGACCCCCACTGAGGCGCCGTTCGTAGTCGCCCAGTAGTTATTTATTTACCAGGGTCTTCGTCTCCATAAGAGCCCTGTCCATGTTGAATCTGTTGTTCGTCCGGCACTACACACTTGCAGCATCCTTGACCGTCGAACCCACTTATTGGCTACCAGCTTCGCATCCCCGGCAAGGTTGGGTCTCTCAACACTCGGCACTACGCATACTCCAGGAGGCCGCACCGTTATTTTTCTCGTAGTTCTAGTTTTTCTTTCTACGCCGGGACTCTGCGTCTTATGTCCGAGCTCGCAGGCACAGCTCTGTAGAAGAACATGAAAAACTGAAACCGTTGTCAGCGCGTAATAACGCACCCTAATGACTTAGGTTGCACTTATTGTACATGTACGGTATTTCGCTGAATACAATCACATACAATCACTCTCCGCTTCAGTATTCTGATTACTACACCAACACCAAGAAGCGAAGCTGGGCTGGCTTATATCATCATAGTGGGTAAAACTAACCATAAGGTACTCTTCAAATGTGTCGCTGCATTGATACATTCAGAAATTTCTGATTCTACAATTGCAAAACATACATATTAAAAGATAAAAACACAATTAACTGTGGCCCATTCTAATATTGCCCCAAAAAATTATAAACTTTCAAATATGAGTACCACAGAAATGAATGCATAAATTATTATGCACCCGATTTGATATAACATTTCGTTTCTTGTGGTTAATATATCCTGCGTTGGAAGAGTGGAGTTGAAGCCGTTCTAGTCGTGTGGAAAAGCTGATTTCTTGACATTTTGACTTTTGTCGGATATAATCACTAAGATTTAAAATAAACATTTTGGGGTTTTTGACTTTTCAAAGCATTGAAATAATGGGGTTTCATTCTCGATTGATGATCAGATAATTGGGTTACTAATCTGCATTACCCATTTCTGTGCCACTATTTATGTCGGCTTTGATAGGATCTTCTTCGTTTGCGATCCAAGTAGCAAAAATATTTCTACATATTAAGCCAGGCTTCGACCCGCCTATAGGCTACAAACACGACGTTACCAACAACAAGCACCCGCTGCATTCGAGCTACATTACTATATGCTGATGTTCCATATTTTAATCGTTCACCGTCCAAATATTTGAAATTAATTAATTAAGAAGCTTGTTAAAGAAAGGAAATTTTATATATCTATATCTAGCAAGCTTTAGTAACTAGGGTAAAATAAATATTACGCACAGTAGCATGTAAATAAAATATATTGAATTTTGAAAGGTGGTTAATAAAAGCTAATTTGGAAAAGCTGCATAATTTACTAAAAAGTTACTATTAAAGTTATTAACTCTGCTAAAGCCGACGACGACAAGATACTGTTATGATACTTAAAAAATCAGGTTTTTTAATAAAAATGAAAGAACATATAAATTTGGGAGATTAATACAATCAACTTAGAAAATTTAAAAAAAAGATTGTTAGTTTATTTGAAAATAAGTAATGGAAGTTTAATTTGACACAATTTACAATTTATTTTTAAAAGTAATAGCAATTGAGTATTCTATGATGTTGAAAGTTAATAAGGAAATATAAGCTAATGTTACATGTGACAAATATGCTTTCTATTAGAAATTAGAATACAGTAGGTAGAAATCATATTATTTAATTTTAAAGGGTGTATGAATAATTGTAACTAGCATAAAGGGGGATTTTGTTTGGGATTATTGTAAAATAACAACTTGAAAAATGTAGACGTATTTTGAAAATATTCTTTCGAAGTTAATAAAAAATGGAAATTTTACCTTAATTTATATTTATAATTTGGAATAATACAACAGACAAGGCTTTAACAAATCTGCGAGGTGGAAATAAAGTTGAAATATAAATATTAAACAGTTCAAGTATATAGGTAGTTAATGAAGAGAGAATGGAATATGGTTTAACTAGATACGAGTAAGAAGAGAATAATATTTAAATGGAATTGGATTATTTAATGACTACAATGAATAATAAGTTACATTAATTACTGGATTTGGTGATTGCACTGAGGACGTGAACATCATTCGACCGGAGTTGACAGAGGAACTGCTGGATTCGGGCGATATTATGGGGTTGCTGACTACAGAGTAGGAGCTGGGGAAAATAGAAGATTAACTTGGGATCATCTGTAAGAGTGAACTTGCCAGGAAGCTGTTGGGTTGACAGTAGTGTTGGTGCAGGGAACAGAACCATTTCTGCAAGCGGCCAGGGTTTGAAAGGTTGGATGTTGTTTGACGGTTGGCAGAGCATCATAGCTGATCTATCGGGGATCCAAGCCGTGGACGTCAGGAACAGTGATGTTTTAAAGTGACTTTTAAGCAGTGAAACTACGAGGAGTTCAGGTTGGTCTTAATTAGTCTTATAAAAGCATATTGAATAAAAGACAATTAAAAGATTGAAATAAATATATTAAAGTACTTACTTTAGTGAATTGGGTCAATTATATGTGAGTAGAAGAAATATTTGTCGTTTTGGTTTGATTATTGTTGGATTATTGTTTAAAGTCAATCTGACAGTTAGTGTCAGTCCATAATCAAAAGTCATTATAAAAATTAAAATTTCAAATAACAGAGCACTAGATTAACGAACCACCCTTGAAGAGTCTCAATGCAATACATTTATTAAAAAGAATAGAATTTGAAATTTAAATGAAATAAATGAATTTGAAGAAATATAGTAGAGCTAGTACTACGTAATTAAATAGGCGTCTCAACGTATTAGCCACTACAATGCATTGGTCCTTCGAGCCGGATAATTAGCACTTGGAAATATGTCAGACATTCGACGCCGCGCCTTAGCGAAAGGTTGAATCAGAAATTGAGTGTAAGTTGTCAGCCAAGTGAGGAGACACCATCGTGCCCTCACGCCTCAAAAATGAGTGCGAATATTCACCGACAGAAACTTAAAGCAGAGTTAGAATTTGCTAGGAAGAAACAAGACATTGAACGTCAAAAGCAAGAGATGGAAAGTCAAAAGCAAGCTATGAAGCGACAACAAGAACTACTGGAATTAGAATTGGCATTAAAATTAACTCATATTGACGAGAAAAATGAGGAAAACGACCACAAGTCAGTTATAAATATAAGTTCTGATGTGAAGGGATGGGTAAGTGAATAAAACCTATGTGGCAGACAGCCACCATTAGAACTCCAAAGTGACAGACGGTCACTGTTGAATTTAGAAACGAGACAGGCAGCTGATTCGCAAAACAGAAACCCACCAGTAGTCAATGTAGACAATAGACGTCAAAATGACATGGTCAGACTAATACCAGTTGAACACTTACCTTCGCAAACTATAAATATTCCTGAATTAACACAACTGATAACAAGACAGCCGCTTCCAAAGGATCTACCTCCGTTTAGTGGCAATCCATTAGAATGGCCAAACTTTATTGCCCAATATCGCAATTCAACTAGTATTTGCGGATATACTAACCAAGAGGATCAGAATAGGCTACAAAAATGCTTGAAAGGGAAGACTAAAGAAATAGTTCAACATTTGTAATATTGCCTGAAAATGTACACAAAACAATTACTACTTTGGAAAGAAGATTCGGACCTCCTGCGTATATTGTCTTAGTATTACTAGAAAAAATTAAGAAATTGCCTGTTGTGATAGAAGATGAATTAGGTACGCTAGTAGAAGTTTCTGATGTAGTTAACAACTTAGTGAGCACCATTTGTACGTTGCACGAAGAGGATTATTTACGAAATCCAATTTTACTGCAAGAATTACTAAACAACTTCCAACTATCTATAAAATGCAATGAATAGAAAACATATCAAAAGTAAATCAGACACGCGTTAAACTAATTGAATTCCAAGAGTGGTTAGAACAAAAGGCAGATGCAGAGAGCAAACTCCAAATGCCAAAGTTTTTAGAAAAAGTGTGACCCAAAATCAAATCTGCAACTTGCTTCAAACTCATAAGTTTTCCAAAATTTGTGAGTAAAACTGGAAATCATTACTTAAATCAGTGCCCCAACTTTTTAAACGCGCATGTTGACAAGAAATGGGAATATGTGACAAATAATAGACTCTGTTTTTGTTGCCCTTTATTCGGCCATCGTTTACAAGAATGCAGAAGAAAGCAGAACTGTGGGATAAATGGTTGTCAAAAGACACATCACAAGGTACTTCATGAAGGATTTGAACAAAACTCGAGTGACAGTGTTTCAAATTATGGAAAATCTGTCGATGTTGACAAATAACAAACCGACAGTGATTAATGTCATCTTAATTTGAATCAAAGATTTAATCATACATTACAGACAGGAGATTCATTAGGCCAAATATGTCTACGAATTAAACCCATTAAACTGCATGGGCCCAAAGCTGAGATGTATACGTATGCATTATTAGACGAGGCCGTCACTATGACTTTAGTGGACAATGCCTTCGCAAACACCCTTGGCTTGGATGGTCCAAAGGAGTCACTATGCTATCAGTAGTTAAATAACATTACAGGACAAGATAACAGTTCCAAACTAGTAGATGTTAAAATACAAGGCATTGGCAGAAACGCTAGGATATACAGGGTGTCCCAAAAAGAATGGCACACCGATCAGTCATAGACTCCTTACGTCATAATAAATCGATTAAACCTAATATATTTTAGTACAATGTCCTTTTGTTACGGTTCTTTCGTAGCTTCTCCTGTACTAGTAAAAATTTGTTAGTTGAATTTTATTCCGAAGTATTAGCCCGTGGTTTCACTTGGTAATTTTGCATGCGTTAGTATAGGCCTAGCTAGTTGTACTTTAGTTTTTAAACATTTCATTATAATTAATAGGTAGTTTCCTATGCACCTCCTCTAGTAATCAACTAGATTTCATTATTTAAATTTATTTTGGCTCCATTTCTACAAATATTTAAGCCTGGAGGTTAGGCAAACGTAAGCGCAATAATTATAAACTATTCCCTGGCCTAATTTTTTGCTAGAGCAATGTTTTTTGTGGATCTTCTGGCCCAAATTTAGGAAATTTTTTGATATCTTTTTAACTTGTGGAACTGTTGGTCGATTCCTGGGTTCCTTTCCATTCTAAATTTTCGTGCTAGCTGGTTTTTGTTGCCCTGCAGTTTAGTGATTCAAAGAGCCCTTTGGCTTGGCTCATCTCCGCATAGTTTTATGGAGGATCTAGAAGCACATATGTCTGTTTCAACGTTCTTAATTATTAGTTAGTTAATTTATTTATGTCTCGTCGCCTCGACGGATTTTCCGGCCAACGTTACCCCTGCACTCCACTCTGGCTACATTTTAACGTTAAAGTAAGCCCACGATGGCTCCTACCTCTTGCTCGAAGGCCTATTTAGAGATTGTGTACATTTTTAGCCAGTTCCGTTGGGATCCAATTCTCGCCGGAGCCCATATTTCGATGAAAACCAATCCATGTGCTCCTGCAATTTGATGGTTTACATTTGGATTCCAGTAACTACTCGCCAAGGACTCGGTTAGAGAATCCGAGGATCAGTTGGTAGGCAAGGGGTGGTCTACCAACTGATCTTGTTGCTGCCTTTGCGGCGCTAGCGCGATGCCATCTACGTCGCACAAGCTGTCACTGTAGGTCGACGCCTTGGCTCCGTTCTTCACTACCCCAGGTGCTCGGCTGCAAAAATATATATATTTGGATGTGCACTACTGTAAGCAAACCACTCGCCTAGCTATTTTAAGAGTACCAAGTGTCACGCTGCATACATTGTTGCTAGATTAGGCGAATTCTCCGCACAAATTATGTTAGGGCACATAGGTTATATGAATCGTTCCCTCGTGTGCATGTACGCTCCGTCCAGGCGAATCGTTGGACGCAGTTAATACAAGAGCAGGTCATGTTCATCACTTTGTTTTAGTAGTATATTTTTAGGCTCCATTCAGAGTCCGTTGTACGGCAGTTCACCGATAGTTAGAATTAAAAACAAAGTTACCTCGACTATCCTGAAGTGTTTCGGGCTTGAGCGCTCCTTTCCTTCAAATTAGTACAATATAGCTTTTGGAGCTTTAGTAGCAGTATAAAAAGTTGATAGCACTTACCGGTGGCTGATTTTCGCCGAGATGTCAGGTAATTTTGTATTTTAATTAGCCACCTAGGTTTTAGGGCGGCGTGCCCGTATGTTAAACCCTTTTAGTTACTTATTTGGCTTCATCGCCTAATTCCATAATAATGATTTTGCACATATTTGGCCTCAAGCGCAGTATTTCTCGTCATCTGGGGCACCCCTTTGTTGGTACTTTGACAGCCGGGTGTTAACGCTCGCAAGATTTCCGAACCTTCTAGAAATCACGCTGTTGGTGCGACTGCGAGGCCTCGCGCTCTCTTTGTCACCGGAACTTATTTGTTTTATTGGGCGCATCGCCATTGGCTGTCGAGAGTCACGTGGTAACGCCGTTTTGGCTCACGCCACTTTAGGCGTCCTAACGCTTCTTGCTTGGCGATTCAGCCGAGAGCCGTCGATCTAAGAAGTCGGATAGTGTGTGTGTTCGTGCGGCGCTCCCGCCCTTGGCGGGGGCGTCAGCCTTTTCCCTTCTCGTGCTGCTTCAGCAAGTGTTTGATAAACTGTTTCGCCTTAAGCGAGAGTCGGAGTTCAACTCAGGCCATTGAACAAGGGAGGTGTGTGTCGTTTAGCGACGGTCTTATTACGCCAAGGCGTAGGTGTGATGGAATTCCATGCCCGGTTCTACGTGGTCACGTAAGGGAGTGTTCCCTTTAGCTCGTTGTGCGAGGATTCCGTGGAGGTAGGACATCACTTGGGCTAGTTTTGCCGTCGTAGCGGCGTTTGTTGAAGCGCCAGCCTTTGTCGCCATTGTGGGCGCATCCAGACCATTCACACGTCGGCCGTATTAGCGGCGAATTAATTGCCACAGGCAACCTGTTTCCCGCCAGCTGGACCGCATGTCGATCTCTTGGGCCGTCACCAATAAAACTAAGGTATTTGTAACCATTGAATCATACTAACTTCTTGTGCGCGAGCTTTGCGCTTAACCATGTGAATAATTGCTGAACTCTTGGCATACGTGCTGTAAGGCGGCATCGCCAGTTTGGTCGCAGTAAAATTGCATGTGCGCGAACTTGATGTGAAATCATGTGCACCGTTAAAAATGTACCCTTCGCATCTTAAATTGTTGTCGCGAAGTGGCGTCGCCCGTTTTTAATCTAATCACTTCCCTCACTTGGGCTTTGCTGTGTTTGCCCAAATTATCATGTGAGCCAGATCACTTCTCATCAGGGCGGTGCCATATTCGCCAAGTTTTGTGCGAGACCTGTCGTATGTTAGCAACGGCGTCGTGTTCGGCTCGTTGAGTGTTACACGAAGTTATCGATCGCTTGGGCGGCGTAGCACCAGCTGTGTCATATTCTAAATTCGCCTGCGGGCGTTATGTTACGATACTTTTGGAGTGCCCCCCGTAGCATTGAACTTTCGCTAGCTGAATTTTTGAACTTGAATATTTATGGTTGGCTTTTGTCAATGTTTGCATGCTTTAACCTGGGTATAATTAGCTATATCTTATTTTTAATTACTCTCCTATAATTATCATGCAGTTTCGTAAGCAACCCCTCGTTTAATTACTTATATTTTGCAAATTAGGTTTATTCTTGCTATATTTTTACAAATATTTGGGTACGGCCGCTAGGCAACCGGTGATACAAATTGTTTTTAACTATTCCATTTGTTGCTAGAGCAATGTTATCTTTTCCTGCAGTCAAACTTGCCTGACTGGTTTTTTGGCTTCTTCTGGCCCAAATTTTTGTTATCAGATGACCTGTGGGCTGGGTTTTTTAATTTTTCGGCTTTCTTTGCAAGCTAAACTGTCGTGCTAGTAGGTGTTCCTCTGCAGCTAAGTGCTTCATAGCCCTTTGGTAGGGCTCGCCTCTTCGAATAGATTGTTTGAGGGATCTGGAAGCATTTCTGCGTTATCGTGGATGTTCGTAATGATTAGTTAGCTACTTACTTGCATCCCTTCGCTTTGGCGGATCTCCTGGAAACGACTTTAGCACGCTTCTTTCGGCTCGACCCCCAGCTTGAGCAAAAAATTCCCGGCGGGAGTTAAAACACTCCCCATCTGCTTGAAATCCTTCCTGTCTGGAGTAGACCTACCCCGTTCGACTGCACCCTGCTCGAATCAAGTTCGATGCACTGGGCCCCTAAGATAGTCGCATCGCCTGTGAATTTTTCAACTCTCGTGGGCCACGCTGAAGATTGAGCAACTGCTTTACACTCACCTGCAAGTCATCTTGCAACCTCCATAGCTGGCACTGCACCCCGCAGCTGCAGCCGTCATCGTTGCTTCTCTCTAGCTACGTCCAACCCCAGGGGAACGAACGGAGAGATTAGGTTCTGGTGAACTTTCCTGCAGGCAAGACGTTATTGTAGATAATATGCATTGCGCCTGTTGTAACTTATAATTGAATCATACTGTTTCATGCCGTTAGCACTCCGGACATGTGTGATTGTATTCAGCATCGGATTGTACGATAGTAGGCTTCGTGCATCGTTAGTTTAGTAATATTTGAAATTGTGTTATTTTTGTTCGGGCCGCCGCGCAATGACATGCGGTTACCCTCTGCTACTTGCTAAATTAAGGTCGTAAGGTTTACCTGTGTATTGCTCCGTTTGTGCCTTCGGGTCTCCTAACCTTATTGACCTCTGCGTTATCTGAAAGATTTATAGAGTAGAACTTTGAGCTTCACTTGTGTCCTATCTGGACGTCGCTTTTACTCACCCGCTTGCATAACACAGTTCGGACGCCTTAAAGCTTCGCTATTTTCGTCACAAAACAATAATTAATATTTTCATGTCAAACCTTCGGCGTGAAGTTAGGCACACTTCAGTGGCAGTGTCTCGTGAGCACCCCTTCGGGAGCGTTGCGATTAATGTAGATCTCCGGTAACCGAGTAAGGGGCAAATCCAAGCCTTTGCTTTCTTTAGCATATAAATATACATACGTACACTTAATGCATTTTTAATATAGACACCGTCGTTCATGTGTGGCCACGCAAACGCACGCTGATTCCGCCCTTTTGAAAATTTTGAATATAGATATAGCGTCATTTAGCTAACCTTCGGGGTTGAAACGTTAGCCAAGGTGGTCTTGTATTGCTCCGAGCCGGTATACGCGAAATTTTAAACTCGCTCCGCGACTCGCGCTTGATCAATTTATTTTTTTTTAAATTTAATAATCGCTACGCTCCGTTGTAACCGCACAATGTTTTAATGTGTTAGCCCATTCTCAGGTCATAGTCATTGCTGCTCGTGGGCTACTATTTGCCCAATACTTATATTTAAATTTGTATTTATATTTACTATTGCATGTCGCATACTGTGTGTTCTTTGATGTT
The DNA here is from genome assembly GCA_940337035.1 of Agriotes lineatus. Classification (NCBI taxonomy): domain Eukaryota; kingdom Metazoa; phylum Arthropoda; class Insecta; order Coleoptera; family Elateridae; genus Agriotes; species Agriotes lineatus. The sequence continues at coordinate 10,560 of CALNHX010006597.1, forward strand.
GCTAAAAATATTGCCTGCTGTGATATTTGTATTTAGTTTATGTTAGCATTGCACTATAGTACGCACCAAACTCTTTGAAATAAAGCTGTGATATTTTCTTTGGTGGTTGATTTGATTGTTTTCTTTGTGCTGCTGGAAATTGTCTTGACCTTGTGCACGGTCCGGCATAAGGATTAGAACTGAGTCGAGGACCTGGCGCCCACTCCTTTTTTTTTCTGTATTCTCTCTTAGCATAGCTGGAACCCTGCGACCCTCGCGGCGAGCTAGCCCAATTAGGCCGATAGTTACCAGCCGGCAAAACACCAAATATAACTTTCGCCAAAAGGTAAGGCCGACCGTCTATCTTCCCTGACAAGAAGATTTTGGCGCCCAACGTGGGGCCTTGAAAGGATTTTTGACTACGTCGTTATTAGGGTACTTGGTGGTACTATAGTGCAAATCGAATTGTTAGGGTGTTAGAATTTATTATTGGCTAGGTGATTTACATTTGGTATTATTTATTGTCGATACTTGTTGGGTATTTACAATTGATTATTGCTAGTTATAGGTTTGTTTATTGCATGCTATTTACAGGTTTTGCTTGGGTTAGCTATAAGCCTAGTTTAAATAAGTTTTTGTGATCATCTTGTCCTGTTGGAACAGCAAGATGGTATTTAAATTAGATGTTAATCGACTGCTCGTCGATGAGCTCGATTATGAGCTTCGAGTTAGAGACATTGCCATTCAGGGCAACGTCCAAGACAAACGCAAATTACTCCGTGCTCGTATGAAGATAGATCTTCTTATGAATGTCACTTTCACTCCCGTGTCTTTCGATGCTACTGAAGAACTTGCGATCTGTGAAGACAAACTTTCTATTTTAGCTGCCGAAATTGATAGTTGCACCTCTAGGAACCTGGACAATGATGCCCAACGATTAGGTACTCGCCTTCTTCATGTTCAAGGTCGTCTAGGTCATATTCTAGCAGAACCAGATTCCGCTTCTAGGTTGGAGTCCTTGAAGGATAGATGCGAACAATTAATTGCCGCCTTGGAAGCGAAACTTCAGCTTCACGTTGATACCCAAGCCCGCAACGACACAACAGCTGCACCGAGTGATTCAAGCTCGGACGACGGTTCAGTAGCTTTGCCTCAGGAAACTCATATTCGCCCCCATAGCTCTGTTGTCACTACGTCTCAGGAAGATGCTGCCTTGCCTATTCGTCCTATTGCTAGCTCGGTTACGTGGAGTCATCCTTTGTCCACTTCACAGTTCTTTGCCCCTCAGCCTATTCCTAGTAGCTCAGCCATGCAGCCTGGCATGTACTTGGATTATCCGCCCTTTGCTGATGCTGTCAATCGCCGTTCTTCTGCTGCCGAAGATGTCAACCAGTCTGCGTCGCATAGACACACTTCGACTGCCAACTATTTAGCCATCAACAAATGGAGGATCACCTTCGATGGAGGAAACGGCTTAACTAGCTTTTTAGAGGAAATTGAAGAAACTCGCATAGCTCGAAACGTATCCAAGGATCAACTTTTTGCTGCTGCCATCGAATTGTTCACTGGCAACGCTCGAATTTGGTTTCGTTCCATTCGCAACACCATTCGTTCTTGGGACGAATTGGTCATCGCTTTGAAAGCCGCTTTCCTGCCTTGTGATTATGAAATCAGCCTATGGGATGAGATCCGTAGTAGAACCCAAGGACCCGATGAGCCCGTGACGGTCTATGTTGCTATTATGGAGAACCTTTTTAGTCGCCTTTCTCGTTTACCTGTAGAAATGGAGCGCATAGAGATTATGCGTAGGAACTTGCAACCATACTTACAGGCACAGCTGGCTCTCTACTCTCCAACGAGTATCGCTCAGCTTAGACAACTTGGCAAACTGATTGAGGATGCTAAGGTGCGATCTTCGAGGTTCAAGAATCCACTCCGCCTTATCAAGCCCTCGAACCTGACTTGGCTTATCACAAGCCCCGTTTTGGTGCTAGAGCTGCTGCCATTGAGGAAACTAGTTCCACTCCTAGCCCCTCTGCCGAAGGACAAGTCTGCGATGTTACAGCCGCTCGACCCTATGGTGTGTGCTGGAACTGTGGGAAGCCCGACCATCGCGTAGCTCAGTGTCCATCGCCGCGCAAATTGAAATGCTATCGCTGCGGTAAAGCCGACGTCACAATTCGTACCTGCCCTTCCTGCTCGGGAAACGGGAACGGAAGGCGTTAAGAGGCCGATTAGCGTCTTCTCCTGTCACCATTTCTGAGGCCAATGTCGTCTCCCAATCTCGGGAAACGGATCACATACCTACCGAACATCGCATTCTGCTCGATTTCATCTTAGGTCACGCCAACAAAGATGAGAGGCCCTATCTTCGAGTGTCTATTTTTGGAAAGGAACTTCTTGGTTTGTTAGACTCCGGCGCAAGCCGTACCATTTTAGGTCGCCAAGGTTGGAACGTATTAAGGAACTCCTGCAAATTAAGCTCCGATAAACCCACTACCTGCAGTGTTGCCAACGGCGAGAAATGTCAGAGCATTGGTACACTTACCGTCCCCATCGTCTTGAGGGACCGGGTGAGAACCTTTGAAGTCCTGGTTGTCCCCTCGTTACCACATACACTCATTTTGGGCACCGACTTCTGGAAGAGGATGGCCCTTGTGCCAGATCTTCGCCATGGGGAATGGACCTTCTCCAAAGCCTCGGCTGATGAGCAAATCGCTGCGATCCGTTCAACTGAACACCTCACGAACGACGAACAAGCTGTGCTTGATCAGACTATCAGCGAAGCTTTTTCCTTGATAGGAGATGGTGTAGGATGTACCCATTTAGTGGAACACGTAATCAAGACGGATGCTGAACCAATTAAGCAGCGCTATTATCCAATCTCGCCTGCTTTACAACAGCACGTGAATCAAGAGCTCGACGATATGTTAGAAAAGGGCATTGTGGAACCCTCAACATCCGCATGGTCATCGCCCATCGTTATGATAAAGAAGAAGGATGGCTCTTACCGCTTCTGTGTGGACTATCGGAAGCTCAACAAGGTTAGCCAACCTGATGCCTATCCACTCCCGTACATCAGCAACATTTTGGACAAGTTACGGGATGCACAATACCTGACCACGTTAGATGTCAAGTCAGCTTACTTTCAGGTGCCGGTTTCTGTCGCTAGCCGCCCGCTAACTGCTTTCACTGTCCCTAATCGTGGGTTGTATCAATTTTGTCGCCTCCCGTTCGGTCTTCATACCGCCCCGGCGACTTGGCAACGTCTTATCGACCGAGTTATTGGTGCCGACCTAGAACCCTACGCTTTCACATACTTGGATGACGTTATTATCTGCACTCCTACCTTCGAAAAACACCTGGAGGTCTTGAAAGAAGTCATATCTAGGATCGCCAAGGCCGTCCTAACTTTGAACCGGGAGAAGTGTCACTTTTGTAAGCCCGAATTGAAGTACCTGGGGTACGTCGTCAACTCCAATGGTCTGCTTGTCGACCCGGAAAAGGTCGCAGCCATCTTGAACATCCCTAACCCCAAGACGGTCCCAGAGGTTAGAAGAATATTGGGAATGGCATCTTGGTACCGGCGCTTTGTACCTAACTTTTCGTCCGTAGTGTCACCTATGACTCGCTTGCTTCGCAAGAACCAGAAGTTTGTTTGGTCTGAGGAATGTCAAACCGCATTTGACACCATCAAAGACTGCCTCGTCTCGGCCCCTGTGCTCTCTTGCCCAGATTTCAGTCGGCCTTTCACCATTCAGACGGACGCCTTGTCCCAGACGTATCCTGAGGGAGAGAAGGTCGTCTGCTATATAAGCCGTTCACTCACGAAGAATGAGCGGAAGTTCAGCACAACGGAACGTGAATGTCTCGCGGTACTCTTCGCCATCGAAAAACTTCGCCCGTACATCGAGGGAACTAAGTTCGACGTCGTGACCGACCACTACGCCCTCAAGTGGTTGCATAATATTAAAGACCCCATAGGACGCATTGCGCGTTGGGCCATACGCCTACAACAATATAATTTCAATGTTATCCATCGCAAAGGCAAAGACAATGTCGTACCTGACGCTCTATCCAGGTCCGTACCTATTGTCGATGAAGTCACTGAGGACGATGATGTTCAAGACTGGTGGTATGCTCGGATGCGCCTAAAAGTCCGAAACGATCCACAGCACTATCCTGCTTGGGGCGAGTCGAATTTGCAACTTTATAAACACGTGAGGAGCCCATACCCAGAACTCGTGCAGGCCGATGAAGACTGGAAAATGGTTCTACCTAAGGACAAACGTTCAGAAATACTACGACGTAATCATGATGATCCTACCTCAGGACATCTTGGCGTTTCGAAAACCTTAGGTCGCATAGCTCAGAGGTACTACTGGCCCAAGATGCGAACGGACGTTCTGCGCTACATTCGCAACTGCAAGGTGTGCTCCCGCACTAAGCCTGACCAACGACCACCCGCTGGACATATGGGAGGTCACACAAACATCTCGAAGCCCTGGGAGGTCATCTGTATGGACCTCATAGGACCTCTACCTCGTTCTTCTCGGGGATATCAGTATATACTTGTAGTGGCTGATTGTTTCACTAAACTTCCTCTTGTATTTCCCCTTCGTAAGGCTACGGCCGCTTCAGTCGTACGTCACGTTGAAGAGAACGTGTTTTTATTGTTTGGCGCTCCGAAGAGAATTATCTGCGACAATGGTGTCCAGTTCAAAAGTCGCGAATTTACTGCCTTGGCTAGGAACTATGGCTGCAGGATAGCGTTTACAGCGTTGTATCACCCTCAGGCAAATCCAACAGAACGCATCAATCGTGTTCTGAAAACAATGCTTACAGCGTACGTGTCCGACAAACAACGTGAGTGGGATAAATACTTACAACAAGTCGCCTGTGCCATAAGAACCTCCAAGCATGATGTCACTGGTCATAGCCCCTACTTTTTGAATTTTGGCCGAGAAATTACACTCGACGGGAATGCACACATGCACTTAATGAAAAAAGGAACTAACACGTAATATATATATATATATATATATACAGGGTGTTAATTAAGTACGTAGACAAACTTTAAGAGGCGATTCCTTGATCAATTCTAAGATAAAAAGTTCATACAAACATGGGGCCTAAACGGCTTCCTTTTCAAGATACAGGGTGTTGAAATTTAAACAAAAATTACTTTTTTTTCAAAAATCTGGAAAACGCCTAGAGGTATTGTAATGAAACTTGGTGTATATTAGTATTTCATAAAGTGGTATTGTTTGGTCAAAATAAATGTAATTTATTTCCACCAGTGGCGTACATCGGGGCCACCGCAGCTACCTTATTTCAAAAAAATCTGGTACGCCACTGTTTTTTAGTCAATACGACAAGTTTTTTAGCTTTATCCATTGAAACTATACAAAAGATGTATCTTTTATTTTTTTGATAGAATAAACATTTTGCGAGAAAAATGGAAAAATCTGTAACAGCAATTTCGTACATTGGACGTTAATGGGACCTAAACGGCTTCGTTTTCAAAATACAGTTTAAGGAAGCTTTTAAAAAATGGTATTTAATAAAACACAATCTTACAATAGCTACAAAACTTGTTTCTACAAAACAGTGGCGTATCAGATTTTTCTAAAATAATGTAACTGAGATCGCCCCGATGCACGCCACTGGTGGAAATAAATTAAATTTATTTTGACCGAACAATGCCACTTTCTGAAATACTAACCTACACCAAGTTTCATTAGAATACCTCTATCCGTTTTCCAAATTTTTGAAAAAAACTGTTTTTGTTTAAACTTCAACACCCTGTATCTCAAAAACGAAGCCGTTTAGGTCCCATGTTTGTAGAAACTTTTTATCTTAGAATTGATCAAGGAATCACCCCTTAAAGTTTGTCTACGTACTTAATTAACACCCTGTATATATATATCCTTTATCTAATAGACGTGTCTGTCTGGGACGCTGGTTCGTCCGGGACGCTGTTTCATCAGCCAAACCGTAAGAGATAGAGAAAAAAGTTATTAAAGTTATATGTTTGGAATGGTCATGTCAGGTCAGGAACCGAATTTCAGTCACGTGACACTTCCGGTTTTCGAGAAATCACGTGATTTCCGTCCGTCCGGGACGCTGTTTTGTCCGGGACGCTGTTTCAGCAGCCAAACCGTAAGAGATAGAGAAAAAAGTTATGAAAGTTATATGTTTGGAATGGTCATGTCAGGTCAGGAACCGAATTTAAGTCACGTGACACTTCCGGTTTTCGAGAAATCACGTGATTTCCGTCCGTCCAGGACGCTGGTCCGTCCGGGACGCTGTTTCAGCAGCCAAACCGTAAGAGATAGAGAAAAAAGTTATTAAAGTTATATGTTTGGAATGGTCATGTCAGATCAGGAACCGAATTTCAGTCACGTGACACTTCCGGTTTTCGAGAAATCACGTGATTTCTGTCCGTCCGGGACGCTGATCCGTCCGGGACGGTTTTTTTGTTTTATTAAATGAGACATTTGTCTCACTGGACTGCTAGCAACATATATTACGTACGAGTTATGAAAAAGTTTTGAATTATCGCGTAACCTGAGACCAAGAGAAAAATTAATTTGACATTTGACGTTGCAAATATTATTGCGCTCAAATTCGTTTGAGGGGTACCTAAAATAAATGCTAATTAACTAAAAGAAAATAATGTCTTCAAATAATTCAAATTACCTTCATAGTCAGAGGAGTCAGATAAACGTGCAGGTTATGTTAGGTACTTCCGAAAACTTCGAAATGGCGTGTTCTTTCAAATATCTGTAACGAACGACCACTGTCCATATTTTATTCTGGATCAACATACAATTAACAATAAAATCTTTGAATCTTATTTTATTGTCCACAAGAATGTTAATTATTATCTGTCATTTTGTCAAACGGTGGTCAAACGACTCAAACGTCAAGTGTTAGTGAAATCAGGTGCACCACTACACGTTTTTTTAATTTAAAAATTGCACTCGTTTCAAGACTATTCTAATAAATTGTGAATTATAAGATGTATGCTTGTAGAAAAAGTATAGTACATTACTCGAGTTGTAAAGAGATTACGTACTCGTGGATTTACATTACTCGCTCCTTCATCGCTCGTATGTAATTCATCCACTTGTACATAATATGCTCTTTACAACTCTTGTTACGTAATATACTATTAAATAACCATCCCCCACTTCACGGATTAGAATACCGGGCCAGTTCCAACTTAATATTCCATCTGATTCAAGGTTACTCGTAAAAAATTAATGCGCTAAAAAACTGCGACATAAGAAATCGGCATCCAAACTGATGAAGTGACACATCTTCCGCATACCGTGAAAACTCGTAGACTAAAGTAATTGGACATATGTTCGCTCTTTGAGGATATTTTTGGTAAAGCTGCGAATATAACACGCCTATGTATTGCAAGCAGTATTAAGATAACGAAGCTGTTCCTTTATCGGGGGAAGGTTCACTGCTGTGTAGGGCGCAGGTACGAAATTAACTATGTGGAATAAGTAGACGAATTATGTTTTTATTTTTAGAATGCCGCAGCAATTACAACTGATATATACATTTCTGCAAAATAAGTTGTAAGAAGCAGAATGGGTAAAAGAATTGGGGCTATGACACAACGCCCACTGGTCACAAACCCCAACTCAGAATTTGGTCATAACGCTCAACTTTGATTTTGGTCACAACGCCCAACTTGGTCATAACGCCCAAAAACGATATTGGTCACAACCCCCAACTTGGTCACAACGCCCACCGACGCCTGTTATAGGAGAGAGCTATCGACGCCACTTTAACCACCGTTTTGGTCATAACGCCCAACTTCGATTTTGGTCACAACGCCCAACTTGGTCACAACGCCCAATTTCGATTTTGGTCACAACGCCCAATTTCTATTTTGGTCAGAACGCCCAACTTGGTCACAGCACCCAACTTTGATTCTGGTTACAACGCCCAACTTGGTCATAACGCCCAACTTTTTTTGAAGCACATTTTCATAGAAATTTTGGGCTACCCAAGTAAGTGTGCAGACCTTATACTTCCATATATGTATGTGGTAATTGAATACTGTTGAATGTTAATTATTTTTATTGCAACATGATTGACGTGGTCGAGTTACAAGTCAATAAAAAGATTAAGCAAACATACATTTTGAAAAATATATTGTAGTCGAAATTGTTGAAATTGTTGGAAATATTTAAAGTCGCAGCTTTTTTGGAGCGTTTGTCCAGTAAGATTCTTGTAAGCACGGTCGGCAGCGGAGTGGTGCCTACACTTTTTTAGATACACTTACGTTTTTGTTATCTGTTTCCATATATTTTCTCAGAATAATTTGGCTATAGTAGTGAAGTAATTTTCTTTTCCCAATGCCTCTTTATAAAGCGGTATTGTATCTGAACAAATCTTCATGGTAAAGCAACATTTTAATGATGAGGATGGGCAAAGAGTTACTTTATTCACTAGCGAATAAAGTAGTTAATAATCCATAGCAACTTACAAGATATAAATATGTTACCGTGGAAACTAGTACACAACCAAGTAATACAAATAATACAAAAAAGTGTCTTTTAATTACAATTTAAACTTACACATTTACAAAACTATTGACTGACATTTAAATTAATTGCTTTACTTAGTTAGGTACTTATCCACCCTTGTCAATAAAGTGTTACTTTAGCAACGAGATTTTAGTAGATAATAGTGGTTTGTATACCAAGACACTGACGTTTAGCTTTTTATCACCAATGTGGATTTAGTAGGCCGTAGGGCCAAGGCAAATACACCCTACCGGCCTCGGCAACTAAACCACAAGAGGGATAAAAAGGAACTTGCGTGCCGAGGGGTGCATTATATATTTTTTTTAAATCGAGAAATCGAAATTACAGCATTTTAACCAACTTTTGTAGGTTATTTTGAAGTTTACCTATCTCCCCGCCGCCTAGAAAAAGTCGTAAAACAATGGATTACTTCACTACAAATTTCTCGTATTTTGATGACGATTTCGACATTCTTCACTGCCGATTTAAAAAAAGTACAATATTATAGACAGGTGTTGGAAAAACAGGCATGATTTATCTTATTAGAAACGCTAGTAAAGGGTTTTTTATGCTCGAACGAATGGAAAGTTCGTTTTGGATATAACAAGATGTTTTATCTACGACCACTACTAAAAGTAGGCCTTTTAGCGCTAGCTTGTTTCACTAAAAGTAACGTTTTATAGTTTACCGTGGTTAAAGAAATCAGCTGTTTACCTTTAGCACATGGGCTAAAAGTGAAGTGAGGTTATAAAACTAAAATTTCGAACTGGAAGTGAAGTTGTAAAGTTATTCTAGTTGCTTCTTGCGTTACAAGTAAAGTGTTTTTGAAATAATTAAAGCATTATGTAATGAATACAGTCAGATGTGGAGTATCAATAATTACATTTCGTAACTCACCTTGACAGCACTGGCGTGGCCTACTGTTTATTAGGACATAAATTAAAAGTGTCCCAGATGCAATCCTTTGTTAAATCGATATTTATGGATTAATAACGGTAAAATTAAGGTCGTAGATAAAATATTGTATGCAACGCGTGCTAAAAGTCGTTTATGAACGAGACATGTTATGAAACTCAGCCTTCGGCTTCGTTTCATAATTTTTATGTCTCGTGCATAAACGTCGACTTTTAGCACTTGTTGCATAAATAGCTATTACGTATTAAAATAAGAACCAGTATTTACAACTATTTGTATTTATTCACTATATTTACTAACTACTATTTACAATTACAACTACTATTTACATCTAATCAATATACCAGGTCTAAGAACTAATTACCGAAAAAGATGAAGAAATACTATTTACGATGATATTACCCTTATATATTGTTCAATTTTGATTCTGTCCAATGGACAAACAGAATAATTCACGACGGCTCCCGTTTCTGCATCAGGCCGCTGACGTTCATTGTTGCTTACCTGCATCGTCTCGGTGCAACATCAAAAAAGCCAAAGTGTTTGCACAGCAGCAACAGCGTAGTCGCTGGTTCTTTACAAATGATGCACAACATTGAATAGGCAATTTAACTGGTGTCATTGTCAACCAATGGCATTCTTCAATTTAAAAATAAACTACCAATCAAACGATTATTTTAGTGTCAATATTTCTAGGAGCTTTATTACAGCGACAATTTTTTCTGTAACTATTTTTTTATGAAAAATAACTTGAATTTTAGTTTTAGATAAGTTTTGTTTGTTTATTTATAAAAAATATTGCTAGGATCGGTTATTACTGCAATTCAAAGACTGCTAGTTTTGTGAATTTATAATTTTAGTGTTAGGAGTATTTTTATTGACCATTTTCAATAATTTAAAAGTTACATTGTCAAGACGAATAGGACTCTAGGTCAAAATATTGCCGACAATTTTTGCTCTTCAAATTATCTCGTTATTTTCGTCACCACAGAAACTCGTATCTGAATCGTAAAAATTATTGTCGGCAATATTTTGACCTTTCGTCCTATTATTACTGCACAGTTTTTCTAGTACATTGCTTAAGAATTCAAATAAAAGAAAGTTACACCATTCCAACTCTTACGTAAGGAAATATAAGGTAGTTTTCAGAAATCTGCAGATGCAACGTTTAGGGGGCACAGGGAGGAAAGCACAAGGGCAAGAGGCAGGAAGTTTTAGGAAAATATATTCTAGCGTTCTAACAACTGACTCAAATTCAGCTTTCCACTAATTTTTCCCGCTACATGAATTTTTTTGCAGTTTCAATGTAGCGCACGATATTTTATAATTTAGGGGTGTTCCCCATAACAATCCTTTTGGCGATTCTTGAGGACCTTAAGAAAATGTCCCCTCAAGAATTTGCTTTATAACAATTAGTTCCGTCTGCAGCCGAATTTTGTCATGGCTTGTATTACAAACTAGCAAGATGCCCGTTCTTCGTACGAACTACAAATATTTGTTTTTTCTTCTAAATTTTAAATGAATTTTGGAGTGCCCTCCTTCCCTTCATTCAATACGCTAAACTAAAAAATTCTGTAAAAAAGTATTGTAGGTAAAAGGGAAACAATATTCTTGCCAAAAAAGTTCTCCTTAACGCTGATATGAACCGTTAAACAGATCGAATAAAGACAAAGGAAACGTACGCCGCCCGAAAGGCGCCCGAAGAACAAAGATTATTACATCTGTTCAACAAACCGCCGCGATCCTACGCAGAAGTATCTTTCAAAACCCTAAAATCATAAAAATAAGTGTCCTTACAACGAATTTCTAAAGTGCAGCAAGATTGCAACCATAAAACTTTATTGGAGCCGGCCGGCCAAGAAAGGTGACAGCCAGCGAAATACGCCTCACGAATGTTTGCAGATTAAATTAAGAATTTTTCACTAAAACGCCCTTTAAACAGAGTGCGCTCTGTTTTAATCACACATAAAGGATACCAGAAGATAGGAAAAATTAACCGCTACCTATTAAAACAAACCACAGAGCGATAGCACATATACAGGTGGAGAAAAAGCAATTTTTCCATCAGGCAGCCACACTCGCGCCCGGGAGAGCGGCCGAGAGTTCAGCGGCCCGAGGAAAGGCATATTGTAACGAAGAAATCAGGGGCCACGACCGAGTACAGCGAGCAAAAATGCAGATTACAAATTAAATTTTAATTAACGAAGGAAGCATCCCAGAAAAGCGTAATTGGTCTCAATAATCTTATAAAAATAGCGCGCAACCGATCAAAGCATAATAAACTTTTTAACACACGCCATAAGAAAAATACTTAATTAAGCTTTACGCGGAACATTGCATTAAAAATTCCAAGTTGAGCTAGTTTTTTACTCAAATCATAGCAAATTGGGTGTCGTTAGACTCGGCATTTCATCAACTATTGATTGCGACTAAAACCAAGTCGCTAATTGATCACCCCGCTCAATTAAATGCTATAATTACAAAATATATCGAAATCGGGAAAAACATCCCTTCTACTTCGACCAATGAGCGTCGAGATCGCGTTGGACAAAGGACTGGCTCCTTTAAATAGTCAGACGCTGGCAGTAAGAAGGCACTCAGCCAAGGAGAGTCCACCAGCCGCCACTTCAGCTTCCAGGACTACCAGCAGCCACTCCAGCTTCCAGGACTACCAGCAGCCACTTCAGCTCCAGGACCAACAGCCGTTTTACTGGACTTAGCTGTCTGCCGCCTTCGTGGGACTTGGGATTCGAGCCACTTCAACTTCCAGGACCAGCTAGCAGCTCCAGCCTCTCCAGAGCCTATCACCCTCGTGGACTTAGAACCAATCCTACGCATTGGACTCTGCTGCCTGCCGTCTTTGGAAAGCCACTTTCGCCAGCCGCCGCCTCCGCCAAGGAGATCCGCACTGCCGCCGACGTTGCCGCCGCCGCTGCTGCAACCGCAGAAGGAAGCCGCCAGCCGCCGCCTCCGCCCAGGAGATCAGCACTGCCGCCGACGTTGCCGCCGCCGCTGCTCACAGCCCGCCGCCCCGTCGCCAGTCGCCACCGCCGCCGCTGCCACCGCAGAAGGAAGCCGCCAGCCGCCGCCTCCGCCCAGGAGATCCGCACTGCCGCCGACGTTGCCGCCGCCGCTGCTCACAGCCCGCCGCCCCGTCGCCAGTCGCCACCGCCGCCGCTGCAACCGCCGAAGGAAGCCGCCAGCCGCCGCCTCCGCCAAGGAGATCCGCACTGCCGCCGCCGTTGCCGCCGCCGCTGCTCTCAGCTCGCCGCCCCGTCGCCAGTCGCCACCGCCGCCGCTGCAACCGCAGGAGGAAGCCGCCGGCCCCGCCTCCGAAGGACCACACCCGCTTCCAATCGCGGATGCCAATCCGCCATTTTCTTTTCTTTTTCTGTATATAAATGTTACCTAGTTATAAGCTTATTTGTATGTGTAAATATAATAAACTTTGTTCCAATCAAATCCAGTGTCTAGCTGAGGGTAACGCCCAACCACCCCTTCTTACGCCGACGCCATTGCAGTAACCCTACCGCTGAGCATAGACGTAGGCTTGTTAATTGTCGCCCGGAACGTGGGGCAAACCTGTGGTGGACACCAGAGGAAAGCCACGCCCACTACAATGGTGAAGTCAAGAAGGAAGGGAAACATGGAGACAACTCCGCCAAGGATCAACGAAGAACCTCAGCGGACACCGCGACAAGGAGGAAGTCTGAACAGTTCGGAAATAATAGAAGACAGCGCACCCTCATTTCCGTGTGGACAAAGGACACCGCCTCCAAGTCCCAGCCCAGTGCGACAGGAAGTCAACGAAGACAACCAACAGCAAATGGCACACCACCTTGCGAACCTAGCAGCTACAGCAGCAGGAACCAATCAACCAGCACCACTTCTGGGAGTGGTAGAAAACACCCAGTGGCGCCCAGAACAAGCTCCAGCAGCACCAACGATCACATTAACGGACGAACAATTCCAGGCACTTTTGGGACGAATGGCTGTGCCCAAAAAAGTCGATCTCCCACCAACATTTAAGGGCGAGGAGTTAGACCACCCCCAAGAGTTCATCGCAGAGTGCGCCCGCTACCATGCGCAAAGCGGATGTACTACAACAGAACTAATGAAAGTAGCCACAAACTGTCTCCAGGGGAAAGCTAACCAATGGTGGAAACCATACGCTTCACTCCCGCTCTCCTGGAATGAATTTGAAGAAAGGCTGTTAAAGAAATTCGATAGCGCAGATGTACGAGCCTCCTTGAAAACACAGCTCTACGGGCAAAAACAGGGACTGAAAGAAAATGGCGAACTCTTTCTTCTTCGGAAGATACAACTGATACGCCGATTGGACACCGAACAGTCAGTGGGAGCCAGCATTCCCGTAATGATAGAACTGTTAAAACCGGCCCTTCGGCCTTACCTACGTGTCGCAGTGCCGGAAACAATTGAGGAACTATTGGACAAGGTGGCTGCAATTGAGAAAGACATGGACGACCGCGCACCAACGCCAAACCGCGAGACACGCCCACGGGAGCCAGCCGAGCCAAATCTACCCCGGTGCTATTTTTGCCCAGGACGCCACTTCAATAAGGATTGCCCACGACGCCACCGGCCAGCACCACAGGCAACAGGAGAAGCTCCCGTGAACGCCCCCGAAGCAAGACAACTACCACCGCCGGAAAACTGGCGGAGGCCCGGGCACATCGAGGCCGAAGCACCGCCCAGGGCCCAACCCAATGCTCCACGATAAGTACGGCCAACTGCCACAACCTCCCGTATATCATGGTGAACCTCGGATCACCACAGCGGGAGATGCGTGCCCTGATAGATTCAGCAGCCACGCATAATTTCATTAGCGCCAAGCTAGTGCAGCATCCTGAGACGGGTAGCTACGCACAAAGAACGGCCAAAATGGCCAAAGAACAGGCAACCCTGACCCTACGAGGAGAAACAAGCTTGGAAATACAGATCGGTAGAAATAACTACGTCATACAGTGCATCATAGCAGAGGAACTAAGGGAGGACATCATTCTCGGACTACCGTGGCTTACGGAACACGAGGCTACCTTTGATTTCGCACGGCGTTGCATACACCACGGCATGAGGACCCGAGAAACCACTCATTGCCTGGTCGAGCAACACGACCCGCGTCCAGCGAATGACCCGATGGAACTTCCCCAGTTGAAGCATGACTTCCCTCGCGAGCAGGAACACAACCTCTATCAGCTACTAGAAGACTTCCCCGAAATTTGGAGGCCCTCGGCGCCACCTACGCGCACCCTGCAGCACGAGATTCATGTGAAAACCGATGCCCCTATACGCAGCCCAAATTACCGATATTCCGAAACAAAAAAGAAGATCATCGCCGAGCAAGTAGAAGAGATGCTGGCACGCGGTTTCATCGAGCCTAGCCAGTCACCACATAACTCGCCAATCGTCATCGTGGAGAAAAAGGATTCTACACCCCGGTTCTGCTTGGACTTTCGTAGGCTAAACGAAGCCACCATCAATGAGCCGGCGGTACTACCCTTGATCCACGAAACCATCAAAGATCTAGGTTCAGCGAGCATCTTCTCCTCACTTGACTTAAAGTCGGGGTACTGGCAGATAAGTTTACACCCCCAAGCCAAACCCTACACCGCGTTCACGACTCCGGATGGCGCAGCCTATCAGTTTCGAGTCATGCCATTCGGGCTCAAGACGGCACCAATGACCTTTCAGAGGCTGATGGCCCGGGAAGTACTGGTAGGGTACCTCCACAAATTCTGCCTCGTGTATTTAGATGACATCATCATTTACTCGGAATCATGGGAGCAGCACCTTCAACACCTCCGAAAGGTATTCGAACGACTACAGGAACATGGGCTCATATGCTCGCCAGAAAAATGCCACTTCGGGAAATCCACACTGCACTACCTAGGGCATATCGTTGGCCCAGAGGGAAACGAACCTCAACCAGGTCACGTGCAGCAGGTCATCAACGCCCCGCCCCCTACTAACCGAAAGGGGTTACGACAGTTCCTAGGCATATGCAATTGGCTACGCGAGTACATTCCCCGATTCGCCGACGTTGCGGCCCCTCTCACCGACCTACTAAGCACTAAAAAGCGCTGGACTTGGACCCCAGACGTTCAGCAAGCATTTCACCAAGTGAAACAATTGTTTCAGACACCGCTGAAATTAGCCCGACCCGATGCTTCTCGCCCCTTCATTTTACAAACAGACGCCAGCAAATTTGGCATCGCCGCCGTGCTCTACCAGGAACGTCCCGATGGAGGTCGAGACGTCATCTCCTACGCCAGCACCCGGTTCCTGCCAGCCGAACAACGTTATCACTCCAACGAACAAGAGTGCCTAGCCGCCGTATGGGCGATAAAAAAATATCGGCCCTACTTAGAAGGCAGGCAGTTCACCCTCCGGACCGATAACCGCGCCCTCACCTGGCTCAACACCTTGAAGGACCAGCGAGCTAAACTCACGCGTTGGGCTCTCCTGCTACAGGAGTTCCACTTCACAATCGAGCATTGCCCCGGAAAGCACAACGAGTTGCCGGACGCGCTATCTCGACAGCCGACTGGACAGCCGGCCGAAGCAGTGTGGGATGACCCGACAGTACTGCTACCTCCCATTCACAACAAGCGCTTCGCCCAAAAACGTGTAACGGCCAGCCAACCCGCTAAGAAAGGATTTCCCAGGTTCCAGGAACCCGCTACAAGAAATCAGGCGGCCAGCAGCCAAACACCACACGGTGAGGACTCACCGAGGTATCAACGGGCAAGCAGCCGTGCTACCGTCACGGAGCCACCAGGCAAGCCATCCCTAAGCCTGCTGGACGCAGTCGAAGAAACGTTATGGGAGACCATTGCACAGGACCAAAGGCAGGATAATTACTGTCAAGATTTAGTCAACTCATGGCACCAAAGCTACTTCGTCGAGGACCCAACCCCGGATCTCGTAGCCGTCCAGGAGAATTATCGAATAGAGGATGGGTTGCTTTACCACCAGACGGATCAAGGCCCAAGGCTGTTTGTCCCGGAGAGAAGCCGACCCAGGGTCATTTACCAATACCATGATCAAGACTTAGCTGGACATCCCGGCATCGCCGAAACAACACGAGCCATCCGCTCACATTTTTATTGGACGCGTTTACGAGAAGATGTCCGGAACTACGTCCGCCAATGCCTGCTCTGCTTGAGATGCAAGAAGGGCCGCCACCAAGCCAAAGCCACCCTGAGGCCTCACCAACCCAACCGAGCGTGGGACACGATTGCGCTCGACCTCATGGGGCCCTACCCCTCGTCAGCCACCGGGAAGAAGTTCATCCTGGTAATAACCGACCTCTTCACCCGGTGGACTGAAGCCTTCGCTTTAGCCAAAGCCACCGCCCCCATCATCATCCGCACCTTGCGAAATGAAGTCTTTCCCCGCTTTGGGTACCCGAGCGCCATGCTGACCGATAACGGGCGTCAGTTCATCAGTGAACAATGGATGAGAGCCTGCCAGGAGTGGGATATCCAGCCATGGACGACCGCCATCTATCACCCCCGAGCCAACCCAACGGAGCGAAGGAATCAAGAAATAAAAAAGGGGCTCCGCCTGCATCTACAAGGAGGAAACCATCGCGAGTGGGACAAGCATCTTCCCGCGACCCTATTTAACTTACGGAATCGCCATAACACCGCCCTAGGGTGTTCCCCAGCATACGCCATGTTCGGAAAGGAATTAGACCGCCCCGGGGAATGGAGGTTCCGACACCCCACGCTGCTGCCCGAAACGCCCCACGAACCACGGACCCACAACCGCGGAGCACGGGACACAGGCATCCGAAACCGAGCCATCGCCCAGCGCCAAGAAGCACCGGACGCCGACAACCCCACGTTTCAACCCCAGCAGTGGGTCATGGTGAAAAATCACCCTCTCTCAGACGCCATCGCCGGGATCCATGCAGGGTTCCAACCAAAATGGAGTGGACCCCACCAAATCTTGGACCAACTGGGCCCAAGCATCTATAGGGTCCAAAGAGGACAACAGGCCCTCAAAATTCACGCAGACCAACTCCGCCCTTTCTCTCCCTAATTTTTTTTTTTGCCCGGATCGCGGACGCCAAAGGAGGGGGGAATTGATATGAACCGTTAAACAGATCGAATAAAGACAAAGGAAACGTACGCCGCCCGAAAGGCGCCCGAAGAACAAAGATTATTACATCTGTTCAACAAACCGCCGCGATCCTACGCAGAAGTATCTTTCAAAACCCTAAAATCATAAAAATAAGTGTCCTTACAACGAATTTCTAAAGTGCAGCAAGATTGCAACCATAAAACTTTATTGGAGCCGGCCGACCAAGAAAGGTGACAGCCAGCGAAATACGCCTCACGAATGTTTGCAGATTAAATTAAGAATTTTTCACTAAAACGCCCTTTAAACAGAGTGCGCTCTGTTTTAATCACACATAAAGGATACCAGAAGATAGGAAAAATTAACCGCTACCTATTAAAACAAACCACAGAGCGATAGCACATATACAGGTGGAGAAAAAGCAATTTTTCCATCAGGCAGCCACACTCGCGCCCGGGAGAGCGGCCGAGAGTTCAGCGGCCCGAGGAAAGGCATATTGTAACGAAGAAATCAGGGGCCACGACCGAGTACAGCGAGCAAAAATGCAGATTACAAATTAAATTTTAATTAACGAAGGAAGCATCCCAGAAAAGCGTAATTGGTCTCAATAATCTTATAAAAATAGCACGCAACCGATCAAAGCATAATAAACTTTTTAACACACGCCATAAGAAAAATACTTAATTAAGCTTTACGCGGAACATTGCATTAAAAATTCCAAGTTGAGCTAGTTTTTTACTCAAATCATAGCAAATTGGGTGTCGTTAGACTCGGCATTTCATCAACTATTGATTGCGACTAAAACCAAGTCGCTAATTGATCACCCCGCTCAATTAAATGCTATAATTACAAAATATATCGAAATCGGGAAAAACATCCCTTCTACTTCGACCAATGAGCGTCGAGATCGCGTTGGACAAAGGACTGGCTCCTTTAAATAGTCAGACGCTGGCAGTAAGAAGGCACTCAGCCAAGGAGAGTCCACCAGCCGCCACTTCAGCTTCCAGGACTACCAGCAGCCACTCCAGCTTCCAGGACTACCAGCAGCCACTTCAGCTCCAGGACCAACAGCCGTTTTACTGGACTTAGCTGTCTGCCGCCTTCGTGGGACTTGGGATTCGAGCCACTTCAACTTCCAGGACCAGCTAGCAGCTCCAGCCTCTCCAGAGCCTATCACCCTCGTGGACTTAGAACCAATCCTACGCATTGGACTCTGCTGCCTGCCGTCTTTGGAAAGCCACTTTCGCCAGCCGCCGCCTCCGCCAAGGAGATCCGCACTGCCGCCGACGTTGCCGCCGCCGCTGCTGCAACCGCAGAAGGAAGCCGCCAGCCGCCGCCTCCGCCCAGGAGATCAGCACTGCCGCCGACGTTGCCGCCGCCGCTGCTCACAGCCCGCCGCCCCGTCGCCAGTCGCCACCGCCGCCGCTGCCACCGCAGAAGGAAGCCGCCAGCCGCCGCCTCCGCCCAGGAGATCCGCACTGCCGCCGACGTTGCCGCCGCCGCTGCTCACAGCCCGCCGCCCCGTCGCCAGTCGCCACCGCCGCCGCTGCAACCGCCGAAGGAAGCCGCCAGCCGCCGCCTCCGCCAAGGAGATCCGCACTGCCGCCGCCGTTGCCGCCGCCGCTGCTCTCAGCTCGCCGCCCCGTCGCCAGTCGCCACCGCCGCCGCTGCAACCGCAGGAGGAAGCCGCCGGCCCCGCCTCCGAAGGACCACACCCGCTTCCAATCGCGGATGCCAATCCGCCATTTTCTTTTCTTTTTCTGTATATAAATGTTACCTAGTTATAAGCTTATTTGTATGTGTAAATATAATAAACTTTGTTCCAATCAAATCCAGTGTCTAGCTGAGGGTAACGCCCAACCACCCCTTCTTACGCCGACGCCATTGCAGTAACCCTACCGCTGAGCATAGACGTAGGCTTGTTAACGCCCTTTGTATAGATTGATAAAAGTATAGTTTTAGTATAACAACGAGATAAAATCAAAAATATATGTACTTACTAATTGTTGTATTCGTAAATTATAGCAGGATATCAGTTTCCACCACTTGGGGTTGGAATGTCAGAAATCCTCCTGTATTCTAAGGGATATTGAGAAATGCATGAAAACACAGTTTACCTATTTACACCCCTTAGGGGTGGAATTTCGAAAACATCTTTTGGCCCGTTTTATCCTAAAATGAACCCAGAGCAAAAAAAAATTTTAACCCTCTACCTCTTTTTACTTTTCCGTTTTTACCGCTTTAGGGGTGAAATTTAAAAACAACCTCTGAAACCCATTTCTAAAGATTTGAAAATCACATCTATATGCCAAAAAAGAACGCTCTAATTCAACAAACACAGGATACAACTGGTTCTATAATGCATACCGAATATAGATCCTCACCTTTAAAGATTGATAGGGCACAATCCTGAAATGGGTTTTTAGACATTTCCGTTGGATGCTTATGCAAGCAAACAACAAGTCCATATCTTACCGGGTCTAAGAGATATTGAGGAATTCGTGAAAACCCATTTTACCCCTTTTCACCCCCTTAGGGATTGAATTTCAAAAATGTCCTTCTTAGCACTACCTTACGTAATAAATTGAAACTTCCACCCGAATTTAAAGCTTCTAACGCATACAACGCCCGTAAACTCATTTCAACCCAACGTGCCTTCCACGAGAGAACATTAGAGGCATTAAAATTCCGACGAAAAACTCAATGGGTGGAAATTCAGCATACGTCATAGACATTACAAAACTTAGCAAATTCTTAACATTCGGATACCTACAATACCTACTTATCTTTTCTTTTGCTAAGGGGGCTCAAATCTATTATCGTGAACAAGCGTGGTCGCTGTCGCAGAGTCTACCTACAGGTTAAGACAATTTCGATGTTTTCATAGGGAATATCGATAACTATAGGAGATATGGAAAAATGGACCCCCATCCTCGCACTTTTTTTTCGAGAAAAGCTTAATGGTGGAAACCAAAATGGGCTACCGTCTTTTGTTTAGAGTTATAAACAAAAATTTCATTTTTCGATTTTTCGTTTTCTGACAATATCTCGCTTATTTATAAAAATAGATAAAAGTAATTTGACGTTCTTCTGGCACTTTTTCGATACGAATGCAGTGGGTAGTCAGTTATTCAAAAAAAGTTTTGAAATTCGAGTTATACCATAAAATTGTATTTTTGTACATATATGAAATCCATAGTTGTATGTGATATCATGAGTAAGAGGATTTTTTCCCATTCCAGTGATATATATCATAATATACAGATTGGTGGCGCAAAATGTGAACATAAGTAATCAAATGTGTGTGAATATAGTTTATGGACTTTGTATGCGTTAGGCATAAACAGACCTATATGCGATTAACATCTAGTATCCGCAGAATCAAAAGATTTAGTTTTTAGAAAACACTGAATTCTAGGATACTAGATTTTAAATCATATATGTATACTTCTGTCTAACGCATACAAAGCCCATAAACTGTATTCTGGCTCAATGGACTGCCCATGTTCACACATAGACTGTGGTTCACACTATCCACCACCAATCTGTATAATATAATAAATACTGTCCCTCATAAATTTGTAGCACATGGATTTTTTATCATCGATTTATCAGAAAGTTTTATTCCTGATACAAGTTTCTACATCTTCTCAAACTAAAAATGCACTTGCCAAAATGTACATATATTCTTTCGTATACGGGGGAGGCTCAAAAATATGAAAATGGTTCAAGAATAAAGTACCGTTATTTTTCAAAATAGAGAAAAATGTTATTTGAAGAAGTTAAAAGTAGGTGTCAAATATAAAGTCACAGTTACTTGCTCCGCATTTTTTTCTGGTTTCTCCTATTTTTTTCTTACCACCCTGTGTATTACCAAATGAAATACTTCAAAGTTAACTTATCAACGGATACGATAAACGTGTACTGTCAAACCTGAGTTTAACCTCACTTAGCAACCAGAATATTACGTGATTCGAAATTAGTGCAAACAGATTTCATTTTTGTGTCCAATTTTAAACAATTTAATAACAAACGGACCAAATAACAATTTAAAATCAATTATAATTTTTGATAGATATGTTATAACAAATACTTCCAATTAACATTTTTGTGTATTTTGAAAAATAAGAGTACTTTATTCTTCAATCATTTTCATATTTTCGAACCTCCTTCGTATATGAAGTAAGATATTTACATTTTTGCAAATGCGTTTTTAATTTGAGAAGCTGCAGAGGTTTTAATGGACAATAAAATGTTCTTATAAATGGATATATGAAGGACACTATAATATTATAAGCAACAATCAAAAGTGATTCATTCTGTTAATCAAACGGTGGTATTGTAACAACGCAAAAACTTTGTTTAATCACGTATATTCTAAATGACACAAACATTCAACTAGAAAACGACGAAATATTAAAAATTGTCATTTGTTGCTATAAAGTAGTGAAAATGAATAAATCGATCCCATACGACATAAGTCACTGAAATGGGAAAAAAATCCTCTTTCTCATAATGCCACAGCGAACTATGAGTTCCATATAAAAAATACAACTTTATGGTATAATCCGAATTTAGAAACGTTTTGGACAACGCACTACGCCACTGAATTATTATCAAACAGAAATAATATTAATACTACTTACGGGAACTTGAAAATTTTCCTACCTATTACCTCACCTTAAAAGTTTAATTTTTATTATTCATTTTAGATATACAGTTTTCTTACTTTTTGTGCCGCCTGGGCGATATGACCAAAATCAAACTTGGGCGTTATGACCAAGTTCGGCGTTGCGACCAGAATCAAAAGTGGGCGTTATGACCAAGTTGGGCGTTGTGACCAGAATAAAAGTTGGGCGTTGTGACCAAAATCGAAATTGGGCGTTGTGACCAAGTTGGGCGTTGTGACCAAAATCAAAATTGGGCGTTGTGACCAAGTTGGGCGTTGTGACCAGAATCGAAGCTGGGCGTTATGACCAAATTCTGAGTTGGGGTTTGTGACCAGTGGGCGTTGTGTCCAGGCCCCAAAGAATTGCGACAAGGGGCGAGCAGTTTCATAGTGAGAGATGCAGCTATTACAGGAATTAACAGATGTACTGAAAAGGCTTAAAACGTTAAATAAAAAGCTGTAACTGTTTAAATGGTTTATTTTTCATACATCAGCTGTCTCGCCGTTTATTTGATGTGGAAATTAAAATTATAGGACTTGTCCTCTTCTCATAATGTAGGTAATTAATATAATAATTATTATTGTATGTGTGTATTATCATCAAACTCTTTTTACCGAGCGGTCTAGAGGGTGGTGCTTTGTAAGCTTTAGCCTCTGAATTATTATTATATTATTGTCCGTTTCGACGTCAAGACACGTTTTTAGAGGTTATATGTTTACTACACCACCAAAAAACCGCTCGTAAATTACTCAATCCGATCTATCTACCACAAAATCAGCTGACCACCAATCGGTAAACGGTAGATACCTTCCAGTGTAGTTTTCGTAAATCCATTAAGTTTACCATTTATAGACAATGCCAAATTGACAAGTAATTAAATTAATAAAAGTGACACATACTAAGGAAGACAACTCCGGCCTTGACCGCTATCATTTATTTTTGGAACACTAATGGCGGCTGACGTTTGCGTTTGCCCGACTCTTATATAACTATATACAGGGACTCTACTCTAGGCCAACCAAAGACCCACAATCATAATTCTAATATATGGAGCCAGTTCCCTCCACACCAAAAAAATAAATCAGTGATGAAGAGGAGGCGTCAGCATAGCACAGGTGGATTTTACAATAAATTCAGGTACCACTGTCCAATATGTCCAGAAAACCCTGGTTTATGCGTACATCCAGAATTTGGAACCGTGCACAATAATTATGTTTTGAAATATTTTGGTAATATCTTAGAGTAGCCGTAGCATTCATTTTGGTTTGTATAACACAATACGTTGTATTTAGAAAAATAAAATAAAGAGTTTGAAAAAAATCAGGTGTGTCCAGCTTACTGGACGTTGGTACAGAACGTGGAAATTCAAACTCCATTACCGACGTCGAGTAAACTGGACTAGATCTTTTTTACAAAAATTTTACAGAAACGCCATCTACAATTTTCCAACATGTAAATAACAAATCTGATTCCAGAAATCCAAGAAACTACGAATGGTACACGGGGAAAAACTACTTCTTAAAGCGCGGTAGCGAACGTGTTAATTGGCTAGCTTCTACGTCGTCCACCCTGCAAATTATCCGGCTGGCCCATAAAGTCTAATTTACTAAGCTTGCAAGGTAAATAAATATTACTAGGCTTAAAGAGGTCTTTATAGGGGAAGCGATTTTATTTGTTTTCCTATGCTCACGAGCTCTTGTTAATACAACTTTGTTTTGATAGGTTATAGCATCGTTTACGTGTACACGGTGGGACACATAACATGAAGCCTATTACTACATAAGACTGCAAGTCGCCCGTGATTAGTGTTCGAGTACGGATCGCTTACGCTTTATAGTTATTGACATTAGTTTAATTGAACTAACATTATTAGTGGTGTTTTTGTGCTAAAACATATCAGCGGCCGAACATAAATTCCTCGGTGCAAGAAGGTCGCAGGTTGCGACCTTGCTCGGATCGCTAACACTTTTGAACTTATAAATCAACAAATATAGACAAAATACTTAGCCAACCATACCTTATTTACAAAGGTAATAATAACTCAATTGATCTAGCTATGGTAAC
The DNA here is from genome assembly GCA_940337035.1 of Agriotes lineatus. Classification (NCBI taxonomy): domain Eukaryota; kingdom Metazoa; phylum Arthropoda; class Insecta; order Coleoptera; family Elateridae; genus Agriotes; species Agriotes lineatus. The sequence goes on from CALNHX010006597.1 coordinate 34,846, forward strand.
AGAAGAAAATAAAGAATCCACCACGCCCGGAAAGCGAAATATCTCACCACCTGTGGCAGATGAACCTAATAAACGCTATATACTGGCATAATAATCAGAGAAGATCTTTCAAAGAAGCGTTTGGAACTACTGATTGAAGCACAAAAACGAGTTGGACGAGATAAAGCCTGGACCCGAGATGGTAAAGTGTTCGTTAGTGTAAATACTGTCATAAAACCTATAAGTTCAATTGGCGATTTACACAATCTTGAATAGCATGCTGGTGCGGCTTTATCTTTATGCCCACATTTTAGTTTAATTTCCTCGAAACTCTAATTTCTGTTTTGAAAGTGTGAAGAATTTCATCTGTTGTTATGCAGATAAATTGATTACTTTTTTTTGTTTGTGAAGGGCGTAATGCTGCATATTTCTATTTTGTTTGTCAAAAATTGGCATTTAATATACATATAAGATTACCCAGTGCCTTCTATCGGAGTGCAGCAAATATTTGCTGTTTTTTGACTTTGGCATGTAGAATTTACATTTGGCGATAACATTTTCGTTGGAACTGCATTTATTTTTCTACCTGTCTTTTAAAATAAAAATAGTATTTAATTTGGCCCGGTTACGCATATTAATGAATTAAATGTTAAATATTTGGAGTGTAAAATTCTCCAAATAGTTTATATCTGGTCTATTGTTTTTGTTTTTTGTAAATAGTAATTAATAATATTGTTCAACTTTTTATTCTGTTAGATAGATAATTATTTGGTTTTGTAAAAAAGCAAAATTTTAGTAAATTTCTTGTTTTTTGTTTGTAATGTGGCATTATTTTATTTTATTTCATTAATTAATTTTGTATCTTTGGGAATGGAACCACAATGAAGATACTAGTCAGCTGCAGTAGCTGCTAATGTTAAATACTTTAAAATGCGCCCACCTAAACGTACGTTCTATCTTAAATAATTTCGATAACTTTAAGCAGCAGGTGTTGTCTTGTCAATACGATTTGGTCGCTTGTACCGAAACTTGGTTGACCGCAGATATTTCGACCAGTGCGATATGTATTGATGGTTATAACGTTGTGCGTAGAGATAGAGTGACACGTGGAGGCTGTGTTGCTTTTTATATTAAGTCACCCTTTTCTTTTTCCATTTTAGAGAGTAGTTCTGATATTGAACAGCTTTGGATACAAATGACATTTCAAAAATGTAAATATGCATTTGGAGTTGTGTACAACCCGCACAGAAGATTTTATATGGAATTTGTAAACACTTTGGAAACTACATTATCAATGATGTTATCGGCGAATAAAGAAACATTTTTCTTTGGTGACGTCAATATCGACATGGCAGATACGGAAAGCTGTTCTACTTTGCATATGGTTGATTTTCTCGAGAGCCTTGGTTTAAAGCAGGTAATTAGCGAACCTACCCTTATTACACAATCATCGTTTTCTCTAATTGACCTAATAATCGTTTCAAACAGGAAGCTTGTTTCCAACATTGGCGTCTTAAATATGCACGAAATATCTGATCACCACTTAATATGTTGTTCATTAAATGTGCCTCATGTAGTTCCTGTATCAGTTATACGAACATATAGAGATTTTAAAAATTTCGATTATTCTCAATTCGATGCCGATTTACGCTCAATACCGTGGAATAACGTTTATAGCATTAATAATATAGATGGTAAAGTTAAGTTTTTTGTTGACAGCCTAAATACGCTTCTTAATATCCATGCACCAATTATTTCTTCCAGAGTTACCAAACCTCACGCTTCTTGGTTAACAAATAATATTAAAAATATGATAAGTACACGTGATAAGGCTCTCAGTCGATTCAAGAAAAGTAAGAACCCGGAACACTGGAAATATTACAAACAACTTAGAAATCATACGAATAGCGCAATAAAACGGGAAAAGAAAGCATATTATAATTGCAAATTTAGAGCTGATTCTGCTTCACTCTGGAGTGACTTTAAAAATCTGAATATTTCTAATAAACAGCATAAACGCGAATTTCCTCCTCATCTATCCGACTGCGGCCAACTAAATAATTTTTTTATCAATAGCATACCTAAGGTAAACATTGATGGTCAGGTAATAGATTTTTATTTAAATAAAACAAAAGCACATATCTCAGATGTCTTCAACTTTATGCCTACGGACGAAATTGAGGTGTTGAAAATAATTTCATCAATCAAGACTAAAGCTATTGGAGTGGATGGTTTGAGTATTTCCATTATTAAATTTTGTATTCCGTTTTTGCTTCCAATAATTACCCATTTAATGAATTATTGTCTAACTAATTCCGTATTTCCCAAGTGTTGGGAACAAGCTCTTGTCAAACCTTTACCCAAAGTCACATCACCAACTGAATTTAAAGAATTAAGGCCAATAAGTATTCTTCCCGTTTTGTCAAAAGTTGTAGAAAAAATTATGGAGCGACAACTACGACAACATATTGAGCGGTTTAAGGTATTGCCTGATGTACAGTCAGGTTTTCGGAAAGGATACAGTTGCAGTACGGCATTACTAAAAATTACTAACGATATAATTCTAGCTACTGATGAAGGTAAGCTAACAGTGCTTGTTCTGCTTGATTATTCTAAGGCTTTTGACACTATCAACCATGATGTATTACTTTCAATTTTTCATTATATTGGCTTAAGTAAACTGGCTATTACTTTGTTAGCAGCTTATCTCTCAGACCGCTGTCAGGCTGTTGGTCTTAATGATAAGCAATCCAAATTTTGTAAAATTTCTTCTGGAGTACCGCAGGGGTCTATTCTGGGACTACTTTTTTTTCACAATTTGTACTTCGTTATTCCCATCAGTTTTGCAATCGAGTACATCCCACTTTTATGCAGACGACTCGCAAATTTATAAATCTTTCAAACCCGACGAAATTGTAGAGTCGTGTGAAGCTATAAATTTAGATCTTGAGAACCTGGCAAACATTTCTGAGCAACATGCCTTACAATTAAATCCAAATAAATCAGTTGTTTTAATATTTGTCAAAAAAAAATTACAGACAAACACTTTCAAATTTAGTAAATATTAGGATACAAAATAAAACTCTCCCATTAGTTGATTCTGCTAAAAATCTGGGTTTAACACTTGACAGCGGCCTGCGTTTGAATCAGCATGTGTCTAGGTGCTTGCAGAGTGCATACTGTAACCTTAGGCTTATTTTTCAAAACCGACATGTTCTAAATAAACAAATTAAAGTTATGCTGTGCAATAGCCTAGTTTTGTCTAAATTCGATTTCTGTGATACAGTTTATGGTCCTTGCTTAGATTATCAAGATAAATCCAGAATTCAAAAGCTGCAAAATTCTTGTTTACGGCTAATATTTGGGATAAGAAAGTACGAAAGAATATCACATAAACTAAAGGAAGTGAGTTGGCTTGATATGAGTAGCAGGCGAGTGCGAGTTGAACTGTGGTACGAGACGGACGCGTATGCGGACGACCGTTATCAGTGACCGTTCGTGCACCAGGCGATAAGATTTGCTTACGGACTTAGCATTAAACTGTGAGTCTTAATCTTGGATGACATTCCTTGCTAATAAACTTAAATAACAATAATAATTAACCTGTAGCATTGCAATAACTGCTTTAGCGGAAAGGTCAGCGTTCACCGCCGCTATCGCACGGATAGCGGCGGCCCCCCTTTTTGTCTGCAAGAGTGATATTTAAAACTTAACCCTGTATATTTCAAACAAAGCCTGTGCTACAACTAATATTAATATATGGGAGATCCAAAACCCTCCCGGCTTAAAAATCCAATCTTAATTATTCAAGGAGCAAATGCTACTCCCAGTCCAATGGATACAGAAACTACCAACATAAACACAAAAAAACGCGGACTGACAACCCCAGATGACGATAATGACGTTAACAAACGTTACATGTTTAACAACGATACACTTATAACCCAAAACAAATTCTATACATTGCAATCTGAAACAACACTCAACCAGAATTCCACAAATAAAGCTTCTCACACAACCGAAGAACCAGCCAAACCAAAAATCCCACCGATATTCCTACTTAACGGCACCCACCATCAAAACATAATCAAAGACATCAAAGCAGTAATTAAAAATGAAAACTTCACCACATCATACAGAGGAACACAATTAAAAATCAATTTAAACAGCTCTGATGATTATAGAGCCTTAACCAAATATTACGAGGATAAAAAGGTAAACTATTACACTTATCATTCCGCGGAAAACGCCAATATCTCAGCAATTATAAGAAATGTACCTATTTCAATCTCTGATGAAGAAATCTCTTCAGAACTACAACAATTACAATACCCAGTAATTAAAACAACAAGATTGCTAAATAGCAAAAAAGTGCCCATGCCGCTAGTGGCAATCGAGCTATCAAAAACTGATAAGGCCAAGGAGCTCTTTAGCCTAAACAAACTTCTACACTGCGTAGTGACCGTGGAACCACGAAGAAAAAACAGCGAAACACCACAATGCACAAATTGCCAACGCGTAGGCCACACTAAAAACTACTGTCGCCTACCACCGCGTTGCGTAAAATGCACTGAACATCACCACTACAAAGAGTGCCAAAAAACAAAAGACATCAAACCCAGTTGCGTAAACTGTGGAGCAGATCACACGGCCAACTACAGAGGCTGCCCATACATCAAGAAGCTGACTAGAAATACTTTCCCTCACAATCAACAAACACAACATACTCCTAAAATCTACCCTACTAATCCCAACGCCCTTATTGCAGGAAATATTACATCCAACCCAACTTACGCCAATATCTTAGCCAACAACTATACAAATCCCAACCAAACAAACAACAATCAATCGACATCCAACTCTGCTAGTTCAACGTCAAATATCATTCAGACCATCCTACAAATGTTAACTCCTTACATTGAACAAATTAAGAATTTTATCCTTTCAATAATTCCAATGCTCCTCAATGGCGGCAAATGAACAAAATTTAATACACAAGTTAACACTAGTTAATTGGAATGCCGACGGCCTAAAAAAAACAAAGGTCTACCTTTATCTCATTTCTCGCAAGGCATAATACTGATATTGCATGCGTAACGGAAACGCATCTGGTCAACAACGAGCAACTAACAATCCCAGGATACACGATATACAGAAAAGATAGAGAATCAGCAGTTGGATGGGGCGGTGCAGCGATAATAGCTAAACGAAGCCTTCACATAACATCAGTAGATATTAATAATACCCACAAAATAGAAGCTACCGCAGTAAAAATTAGCTTAAAAAATAATAGCACACTAAAACTTGTTTGCGGATACAAATCACCTAACAGACAACTTATCCGTGAAGAACTAGAAGACATCTTTAGCACCCCAGAACCAACACTACTATTGGGAGATTTAAATTGTAAACATACAAACTGGGGCTGCAGAAAAACCAACCCTAACGGTATCAAACTTAACGATTTCGCCTCCCAACTTGCATTACACATCTCGGCACCAACAGACTACACATACGTTCCTTACAGAGCTGACCACATGCCTGACATTTTAGATATAACTCTTAACAAAAACCTAACTTCACCAATTACCCAAACAGTTCTGACAGAACTAGATTCAGATCACTTACCGGTAATTGTGACCTTTCACAACGCTGCCCAAAATTACCCTAAAATTCCTAGGCTAATAAATGGTCCAATAAATTGGGATCAGTTCAAAAAATCAATGAACAATCTGTTGTCCTGCCCAACAAATCTCATCTCACAAATGGATATTAATAATGCAATAGAAACCTTCAAACACACACTTAACCAAGCAGTACATAACGCCACTACCATATACCGGCAACGCAGGCCCCCAACTTATCTCCATCCACCAATAGCCATATTCAATTTAATTAAAGAAAAACATAGAGTACGAAGATTATGGCAAGGAACCCGTGATCCGCTAACTAAAGTACGACTAAATCAACTAATCAGAGAGATCAAAGAAAAATTGGACAAACACAGATTTGAATCATACAATAAATATGTAGAAAATTTAAACCCTGATGATTCCAGCATCTGGAGGGCAACCAGGAGGATTCTAAATCAACCACTAATAATCCCTACCCTTCGAGTGAATGATCAAGTATTTTCAGAAGACAAGGACAAAAGCGAATTATTTGCCAACCACCTAGAAGAAATTTTCACTACCACCATAGACCATAATATAGAACAAGCCCAACAGATCGCCACAGAAGTCAATAACAACTCCAATAACAATATAATTCTCACAGACCCAACTTCACCTACGGAAATCAAACAATACATTACCAAACTGAAAATCAACAAAGCTCCAGGAAATGACATGGTACCAAACATAATTCTGAAAAACCTGCCGGCAAAATCAATATCCTTCCTAACGGCAATATTTAACGCATGCTTAAGGGTAGGCTACTTTCCAGAGGCCTGGAGACAATCTCTTATTCTAATGTTTCCCAAACCCGGGAAAAAACACAGTGATCCGACCGCATACCGACCGATAAGTCTACTTTCAACTCTTTCCAAACTGCTGGAACGAATTATTCACCACCGCCTAACCAAATTTATAGAGGACAAGAATTTAATACCCCCATCACAGTTTGGTTTTAAAAGGGCTCACTCAACCAACCACCAAATATTAAGACTCACAGAAATAATCGAACGAGGGTTTGAAAACAAGACACATACACTCATCACATTCGTCGATGTAGCTCAAGCTTTTGATCGCGTCTGGATCAATGGACTACTCTACAAAATGCTAAGGATGCAAATTCCAACATACCTTTACCAAATTATTCAATCATTTCTAACCAACCGAACATTCCAGGTGAGAATAGGTTCATTCACCTCAACAATCAAACAAGCTCACGCGGGTGTTCCACAGGGATCTATATTGGGTCCAATTCTTTTCAATATATTTTTGTCCGACATCCCAACCATACCTAAAGTACACCTAGCCTTGTACGCCGATGATACGGCCATTATTACGCAGGATAGTGATATTCACCGAGGAGCACATAAACTACAAGAAGGTGTGGATCAACTAAATAATTGGTTTAAAAAGTGGTGCATAAAAATAAACCCCAATAAATGCGAATCCAAGATTTTTACCCTCCGTAGACCAGTAGACCCAGCAAGAATAAGGATTAATAACATACCAATTGAATGGAACCCTAAAGATAGAGCCATCCGATACCTTGGAATTTATTTGGATCGCAAACTAAACTGGAGCTACCACATTAACCAAAAGCTGTCACAATCCTACGCGAGACTAGGAATGTTATACCCCATTCTCAACAAAAAGTCTACACTTAAAATCAAATGTGGAACATTACTTTACACAACCATAATTCGACCGATACTCACCTATGGTTGCAGCATCTGGAGTTCTACATCCAAAACCAACATAAACAAGCTGCAAGTCTTACAAAACAAAGTGCTGCGCACCATAACCAATGCAGAATGGTATGTCAGAAACTGCCAGTTGCACAGAGAAACAGGCATCTCCACCATACAGAAATTCATTACCAAAACCTCAAAAACCTTTTATAACAACATTGACAACTGCACTGGCGCAGTATTTTATCAGCTAGGTACTAGATCAATACATACCAGGCTAAAAAGAAGGCTACCCAGGGATCTCTTATCCAGCGATAGCGAATAATGGAAATCCACCATACCGAACAAATAAAAACTTTCGTGTAAATAGTACTCCATAAACATGAGTGTAAATATAAATCAGTGCAACAATAAAAACTAGTGATGGAGGCCTATTGGTCCTCTATAGTGCGGTATATAGTGACAAACTTTATTGAACACTACCATGAATAGCAATTAGTGCTGAACTGGTAAAAAGAATGCTGAAGAAGAGTAGCAGGCGTTTTTTTGCACTCCGCTTGTCTCTGTCACAAAGTTATAATCTCTGAATGTCCACCTTATCTCTACAATACAATTACATATCGTACTGATGTACATAACTTAAATTTAAGGTTCAGGGGTAGATTGAGTATACCATTGTTGTCCAGTGAGCAAGCTAAACGGTGCTTCTCTTATTCGATTGCAAAAATTTCCAATGCTTTGCCCCTGGATATTAAAACTTTAACACCAGCCAGGTTTCGGTGCCAGCTTAAGAAATTACTTTTAAATTGTACGTTACGTGCTATCTCCTAATATCTAATGTTGTGTGTATATTTGTTCCCTCAACTTAGAATGTTTTATTTTAATTTAAATCTAAGTTTTTTTTTACATATGGTCTCATGTGCGGTACATAGGGCTTAGGTTTAAGTTTTTTTTTTCTTCTGCGGGGTTAGGTGGAAGAACGGCCCAGCTATATTTGGTAGCTGTGCTGAATCTCGCCTCGCGCAAACAAAATAATATGTGTTGTTTTTATCATTATCAATAAAGGCGATTTATTATTATTATTATTATTATTATATTTTCGAATCAGATGCATTCATTACAAGAAACAGGTACTACTTGCTTAATAATAATGTTAACAAGCCACAAGGAGAATCACAAGAACAATCACAAGAACAACCGACTACGAGTACTAGTGAAAACACTAAAAAACCAAAAATACCTCTAATCTATTTACATGGACCGGTCAAATATAAAGAAGAGATAAAAGATCTCCAAAACCTAACTCTTAGAAAATTTACAACTGCATGTGCTTCACCGCGATCAAAATTAATTTACAACAACAAGAACACTTTAGGTTACTAACTGCTTATTATGATGAACATAAAATTAATTACCATACATATCGCAATCCGCAAGAAGCAAATATTTCGGTTGTTATCAGAAATTTGCCAATTTCGATTGAAAATGAAGAAATTCAAGAAAAAGTCTCGAAAGCTTTTCATGTGATTAGTGTAACGCGTCTACGCAACAAAGAAAAATTGCCTATGCCTATATGTGCAGTGATACTAAAGCCAATAGATAACGCAAAAGCAATATTTAAAATCACACATATATTTCACTGTATAGTATCTGTAAAACCCAGACGAAAATCCTCTGATATACCTCAGTGCCACCGCTGTCAGAATTACGGACACACCAAGAATTATTCTAAATTACCTCCCAGATGTGTTAAATGCGTAGGCAATCATTTAACCTCAGAATGTAAGAAAAATGAGAACCAAAAACCACAATGCTTTCTTTGGGGTGCACAGCACCCTGCTAACTATAAAGGTTGTCAATATTATTTAGAACTAAAAACTAATAGACAAACACACGCGCACGCTCCTAGAACATTATCAGGAGACGACGGAAAATCACCTCCGAGACGACCATCAATATATAAAGATTTCACTCCACTGAATACATATGCTAAAGTAACCAAAAGTCAGCTCTCTCAAGAAAACCCAGAATCTCAAGTATCAGTGTCGATATAGCGTTTATAAGTGAAACGCATTTAGTAACCAATGAGAAATTCACTATTCCGGATTACCGAATATATAGAAATGACAGATTAGCCCCGGTCGCATCTGGCGGTGTTGCAATTTTCATAAAAAAACAATATTCGGCAATACCAGCTACCAGTACATGATCTCGTCAACTTGGAAGCAGTAGCAGTAGAAATTATATTTCAGAACAGTTGTCCGGTCAGGCTTATTGCTGGTTATCAACCTCCTAATCGGAAAATCGTAAGTGAAGATATCACCTTATATTTTAACAGTGATCGTCCAACTTTCCTACTAGGTGATCTAAATAGCAAGTGTACACTCTGGGGATGCTGTCTAAATAATCCAAACGGTAAAACACTGCATGAAGTCACCACTCAGCACAATATTCATATACTGGCACCTACAGAACATACACATTTTCCGTACAGAGTCGATCACAAGCCAGATATTCTCAACATAGGGCTACAGAAGAATTTTAGCTGTACATTCAATCATCAGGCGTATACTGAATTAGACTCTGATCACCTCCCAGTGATTATAACAATAGATAGTAAACCCGACTATGGCGAACCACCGAAGAGGCTAATAAATGTAGTTATCAACTGGGATAAGTTTAAGCAGCACTTAAATGACAATATTAAACCACGAAACCTACCATATACTATAGAAACGGTGGATTCCTAACAGGAACTATTTATAGTGGATGCCACTCAGTTATCCACCCAACCAAATAATCAACGTATTCGACAGGTGCATGCTACACCACCAAAATACATACAGAATTTAGTCAAGATGAAAAACACCTACAGAAGACAATGGCAACGCACACGTAATCAAGCGTACAAAGTTGAAGTGAACAAACTCATTCATAAAATAAGATGGGAGCTGGATAATTATCGAATCTGCCAATACAATCAGTACATTTCTTCCGTAGACAACAAAGATAACTCCTTATGGAAAGTCACCAAACAAATCACCCGTAAACCATATATAATACCGCCAATAAAATACAACAATACTGATTATATTACAGATTCAGAAAAGTGTTTGATAATGGCAGAGCATTTAAAAAACATCTTTACTGTTAATGTTACACCTGAAAACGTCGAATACACCAAAGAAATTTAAACGTTAGTAAAGAACCACACTCCACTTATAAATAATAATGATGAAATTGCTACCACAACACCGTCGGAAGTAAAAGAAATTATTAATAAACTTCCCAACAAGAAAGCACCTGGACATGATCAAATTCCAAACATCCTACTAAAAAATCTCACGCCGAAAGCTTTGACATATCTAGCAACAATATTTAATATCTGTCTAAGTATTAGTTATTTCCCTACATCTTGGAAGACAGCTGAAATAATTATTTTTCATAAACCAGGAAAAAATAATCATGACCCGAATAGTTACAGACCCATAAGTCTTTTGTGCACTCTTTCGAAAGTTCTAGAAAAAGTAATACTGGTTAGATTAAATAAATACATTGAAGACCAAAAAATATTACCTTCTTTTCAATTTGGATTTAGACCATTATATTCAACAACACACCAGCTGTTAAGAATAACCGAAATAATCGTCAAAGGATTTGAACACAGTTGCTTTCTTAGATTTAGCCCAAGCCTTTGACCGAGTGTGGCTTAAGGGTTTAATATATAAAATGATCGAATTACATTTTCCAAAATATTTAACCAATCTTATACATTCGTTCCTTACATCTAGAAGGTTTAGAGTCAGAATCAATTCCACGCTCTCAAAACCAAAATCTATTGCAGCAGGAGTCCCACAACGGTCAATCTTGGGACCAATACTTTTCAACATATTTGTACATGATATACCGCCCGCAGGCGATGATTTTATTGCAATGTACGCAGATGACACTGTAGTACTCTCACAACACGCAGATATAACACAAGCTGCTAAAACACTCCAAAATTTTTTAAATCGTCTTCTAACTTGGTTCAATCGTTGGAATCTTAAAATTAATCCTGAAAAATGTGTCATTTACACTTCGTAGACCAGTTGATCCCGAACCAATAGTTATACATGATCAAATAATAGCGTGGAATCCATCAGATCGCGCAGTTAAATATCTTGGTTTATATCTGAACAGGCGACTAACGTGGAGCTTGAATATTAACCAAAAATTACAGGAATGTTACGCCAGGCTTGCAATACTATATCCCATACTCAACAAAAAATTGCATTTAAAAATCGAATGTTTCAAAATGCTATACCAAGGAGTTATACGCCCTATAATAATGTATGACTGTGTAGTTTGGGGCACGGCAAGCAAAACAAATATTAAAAAGATCCAGACACTTCAAAACAAGCTATTACGAATAGCAACAAACGCTGAATGGTATGTCCGTAACTCGCAACTTCACCGTGAGCTAACAAGCCCCACCATAGAGGAATATATTAAAATGACGGCCAAAAAGTTTTTCACTAACATCCAAAACTGTCCTTCAGCAATTCATTATGAATTGGGAAAAAGATCAAGGACCGCCCGACTGAAACCAAGATTACCACAAGACGTTTTACTCTCAGACAGTGATTAAGTGAAACGATAGTGTAAAACTCTCTTAAGAACCTTATGTGGTGTTATATTCATGAGTGAACTTCATTATTGACAATACTGTGAACATCTCTAGTGAGCTTAGCCAGTTAAACTTTAATTAAAATTGAGACTGCAGCCCAACGTACACATACGTCATGGCAACACAGATACTCTATACTTATATGTATAACAGTGGCAACTATCGGAGTCTCTACACCTTTTTATGCCATTAAAGCAATTGGTAGTTAATTTTGACAACTGCAAGTTAAAAGACTAAGTAATATGACTTAAAGCACCAGAGAACGTCGGAATTATTGTTGTGAATACCGAATTCAAAAGAAATGCAAATGCAGCGTTATCAACTTCCAATAGCACCATCTAAAAGCACGTTCCGCCAGTTTTATTAAATGAATACGAAGGTTTCAATGACAACTCTGATCAATATGTCTTAGGTAAATATTTAGTATCTGTGGTGCTATGATATGTGTACGCTGGGTTACAGTTTCGAAAAGTAAAGATCTCCAATTTATGTGGCTCTTCATATTGTTGTTTTGCAAGGCAATATTCAAAATTGATACTAGTTTGTTTGCTCGCTGGACTCCGTAATAGACTGTACCGTCAAGTACCGAACAAATACTGCACAAATTGTTAGTAGTCACGTGTTGTCTACGTTTGGAGATATCTTACAAAGCCCCGCAAAGACTTTGCATTCTTGAGCCCCCGAACAATGACTTACCTTTTTAGCTGAATCGTTTAGTATTTTTCTGAAATTTTCGAATCTGTATTGTGTTTCGCAAGCAAATTATAACGCATTAAAAAACTGTTACATAGGCAGAATGCCATTTACAATAACAAAAATCGGCAATAGATGTCTTAAATTATAGGAGACCTATAAACTGATATTAACGTAGCGTAACACAAAGAACTGCTTATAATTACTTTATCGCAGTGCAATTCACGGAGTAACATTTTGATAACTCCTAATAGACTCCAAAAGTACTCGAAAGGTGCTTTACATAGTCATAGCAGGGACAAGTACAAAGCTTTCGTACGATGAAAGCAGGTGGCCTCTTATTTAAACACAGAATTATAAGACTTTGCGTCTTTGTTTCAAGACATCATCAAGTCAAACTGACGAACAGACTGCAGAAAGGGAGATTCAACTCAATGTTACGGTAGTCTAAGCTTCAAAAACATGCATTTCAAGTCCTTAATGTTAAAGTCGAAATGCTCAAGAATCGACCGTAACTAACCCAGGACTTCTACAACACTACATTAATGCACGCATCTTAAAATTGCTACACATCAATACATCCGCTCGTGTCATAAAATGGCAACCACGAAATCAAAGCTGATAATTCAAAATGAGATAGCATACAATGAATTCAGACTTAGAGACATAGAGTCTTTCTATAGAGTTCACAAGACATCTTCACTAGAGGGCTGTGGTACACATTAATTTCAAAGCAGTTAATGAGAGAACATTGTTCTCTAAGTGTGATGTGTTTTTGGAACTCACTTTGTTGAAGTCATTTTTTTTTATAGTAACGCTCTGTTTGTTGTGCTTGTCTCTGGATAATTTTCTTTGCCTTAAAAGTTTTGTTGAGTACTGTATATTTTCCATTATTTTGTCTTTTTTCAATTGTTGTAATTTCTAATGCTGTCTGCTGTCTTAAAATGAATTACATCTAGTATGCTTTGAATTTCTCATAATGCAATCCCAATAAAGGTCTAGGGCACATAAAAATTTATATGCAAACAAAATGCAAAACCTACTAGATGTAATTTTTTTAAGCCACCTGGTATATTTTTCAATTCACTTAATATTCATTTTGCTAGCTTCCCTCTTTTTGTTAGTTCACATTCTATTATCCAGACTATAGTGGATATTATCTTTCTTATTCAAATTTTACGATTTCATATTTGATCATTAATTAGTTTCCTGTAAAAGTTTGGAATATGAAAGTAATAAATGCTTGATTTACATTATTTATTTCTAATCAAAATATAAACACTCCTTTAAAGTTAAAATAAATATTAATAATATTATGAATTTGTTTATAAAGAGCTTTGCCACACCGCCTTCAGTGGTTACGTCAGTAACATCATTTGTATTATCGGTTAAATTTGAAACTGACTCAGTTTCGGTATAATTGTTAGTGATATTTAAAATAGCAGTACTAGCAGCAGTCGTAATAGGAATGGAAGTTATAGTGGTGGTAGTGGCATCAGTAGTGGTAGCAGGAGTAGAGGGTGTAGTGGTAGTCAAGATGATGTTCTGTATCCAAGGTAAAAATTTTGCAACGTCAGAGTAGATACCGGGAAAGTCAGCTTCACCACATCCTTCGCCAGTTGACACCACACCCGTAAGCAAACCATCACAGACTAGAGGCCCTCCAGAGTCGCCCTATAATTTTAATTTTTGTTTAAGTTTGCTTTAAATTAATTACTTGATGTTTACCTGACAGGCGTCTTTTCCTCCTTGGTCAAGCCCAGCGCACAGCATGCCTTCGAAAAGTTCTATACCTGCATTTCCGTATTTCTCTGTACAAATAGTGTAATCGATGATATCCACTTCAGCTGCTAGTAATACTTCACTAATAATTCCAGATTCCTTTAATAATAATTTTGCAATTTAGTTAATAGAGCAAAGTTAACTTTATTATAAATGTATAATAATTCTCTTGGGAAGTTTTATGTAAAGTATAGAATGGGTATGGGTAAATTAAATATGCTTAATGAAATGTTAAAGATGCAATATTTAAAATACGGCCTAAACTGGACGTACATTACGGCCAGAGTAAAAATATGAAGACATATTACAATAACGTATAAAACAAAAGAGTCAATGCATAAGATTCCCGTAAAATGTAGTAGAAATGGAAAAACGTATTCCTACAGAGGAAGGTGAAAGTTATTTCACAAAGTAATAGACGAAAGGAACTATTGGCAAAAGTAGATAAAAGATGGACAAAATATTTTATAGAAGTTCTAGGTGACGAAGAAGATAACATTCGTGAAACAAGAAAATAGAAACAGAAGCAGTAAAAGAAGACGCCCTAGAAGAGGACAACATCAAGGAGGAAAATAGTAGAGGCTATAGAAAAGTTAAAACTTGAGAAAGCAGGGAATTATATAGTAACAGCAAAACTGCTGTAAAACATGAGAGGAAAAAGAGTAGCGTTATTTGAAAAATAGGTGAGCATGAGTAAGAAAGGGTACCAGAAGCTTGGTGAACAGGTAATAATCATGACTTTGCTTAAAAAGCGAAGCATCCAAGACAGAAAACGATCGGGTCATCTCCTGTATTGGTACACGGATGAAATTATATAAAGGAAGACCCGAAAAAAAGGTTGAGGCAAATTATCGACCCGCAATTAGAAGAGCCTCAATACGGATTCAGCCCACGAAGAAAGACTGGAGACCTGATAATACATTGAGGCAGCTAGCAGAAAAAGGTTGAGGTGTTCGGATTAGCGAATTATTCGGAAGATCGAGAATTGGCTGAATTAAAAAGAAACCATATAAACTTAGAGGTTAGCTAAAATACTAATGTAAAGGAAATAACCTTTGATTGATTGATTATCCTGTAGCTCATCAGCGAAGAAATACACTTTTAGTTTAAAATAATGACGAATTGCGTTTTGTTTTTGGTTGCAATTGAAATTCCGCTTTACCAGCACCAAGTCACGCAAATTTCAAAGCACTGAAAGGCTTCCCTGTGTTTTACCAAATTTCTAGTTTGAACTGCATTATCATAGCCATCTACTTCTTCTTGACGTATGGCGTTAATTTTTCTACGTTCGCTAAATATGTTTCCATCAACTTCTCGACTTCATCTGCCCATATTTCTGTTTTCAAAATTTCAGTGCACAAAAGAAGATCGGTTCTTCCTTCAATTTCGTTGCTCAACCTATTTCTCACAATTGCTAGTTGGTGTACATCTTGTCCGTGTTACTGACATTCAATCATCATCTATAAAATATACGAGCGCCTTTAAATCAATCTGTATCAATTGTTGCATCAATGCGGTAAAATTACTTGTAAGAAACAATGTTTGAATTTGACAATCTTCTGATTTTAAATCATCGTCATCGAAGTATCCAGAAATATTGTCTATCACAATCAATGATTTCTCTGGTAGTTGTATTTCCCTCCTATTAGAGTGAACAGTATAGACAAACTCGGAATGAAACCAGTGTGAAAACAGTTCTTGTATCACCCAATCCTTACTTTATCCTGTGTAAACCACAGGAAGCTTTGCACAAACTGTTTCAAAATCACAGGGTTTATTAGCCTTTTTAATAATTAATCACTTCAATTAATGTTTTTCTGTGGAATTGCTACATGACAGAGTTGTCCTCATATTTCTTCAATTTTCGAAGAAAACCTTTACGAAATGGTTCAAGGGTAGCTTCATCTGCTTATAATTTTTTACCACAAATAATAGTGAGCAGCCGAATTCATTCCCTTTTCTTTAAATATCCAATTATTTGCAATGGTATGATAATCGTCCTTCCTCCATATTTGGTTATAAAAAAATATACTTTCTCATTCAAAATATCTCCTGATGGTGTTGTAGGTTGTGACTTTTCTTGCAAGAAGCACGTGGGGCCCTTTACACAGTTTAGGAGAATGCGGAATGTAATATATGGAAATCAAAAAATCTGTTTTGATTAGCGCGATTTTGTTGGGATTATAGAGACAGTGGGAACTGAAATCGATCACTGTTCGAACGACCACAAATTCGGATTATCGCGTTTTTAGAGTATCGAAACTGCAATGTACTATACATAGTAACTGCACGAAGAGTGAGACAAGGCCGTATAATCAATTCAATATTATTTATTGTAGTGATAAAGGAAATTATGAATAAGTGTCCCCAAGAAGACACGGTAGCCATTAGACGAATGAGGCTCATCATCATAACATAATTAATACATGTGGATGGTTTGTATTAGTACTTAGTTAATCGATAGAAAATGTAAAAACATATACAAGTGTGGGATAAAACGCCGCCAGACTATTGCACGAAAATACATTTTAATAAGTTCAAGGTGATGATTATAGGAAGAAAACACACGACCACAAATGTAATTGTGAATGGTAAAAAGTCGGAACAAGTTGGGGAAATTAAACACTGAAGGGCAATAATGATTTGAGACCGGAAAATAGATAAGTAGTTTAATACAAAAACAAGCTGAGCAGCTAAATTATATTATATCAATAACAAATTCTTAAAAAGTAGACAAATGTCTAAAAATACTAAACTGCCGGTGTTTAAGTCAGCAGTGTTGACATCTTTGACTTGCATCAGGAAAATTACAAGTAATGCAGGTGAAGCTTTTGATAAAAGTGTATTTCCAAATGGAGTAATAGAAGGAATTGTTACGGATTCCAACTCGTTTACTACCTGTAGAGACTTAAAAGGTTGTACACGGATAGTCAGTGAGAGAGACGTGGTCTTAAGGGGCAGGTAAAGGTAAAACCGCTCAAATAGCCAATGTTTCAAGCTTCATATCTATTACGTATATGGTTCAACTATATAAATTTTTTTATTGTATGATAGCCTGTAGTTTTATATGTCAAACGATGTGCATTCATCATGTCAATTTATAAGGAGGAAGGTCATTAAAAAATATTTTAACACCTTGCAATTTACCTTCAAAAAGTTTTTCTCCCAAACGGCTTGTCCAATCTTAGTCTTTTTTATAGCAGAATTATTCTTTTTCACAGTTCTACTGTATAATATAAAAAATAAAATGAATTTTAAAAAAATGTAAAAAAAAATTTTGAAAAAGTCGAGTTTCCTTTGTACAATTTCTATGAAATTATCACATTCACTAGATAGTAAGCAGTCTAACGTAATGTGAAATTTATGTTTCCTTTTTGAGAAAAACGCCTTAAAATGGAGCCACACTAAGTGGCCAATATTTTTCATTTTAAGGCGTTTTTCTTCTCATTGCTATGAAATCCAGATAAAACTACAGTCTACCATACAAAAAAGGTTTGATATGATGACCCACATACGTAGTAGATATGACGCTTCAAACATTGGCTACTTTGAGGGGTTTTATCTCTACCCGCCTCTTAAACTGGAAACACAGGTGTGTGCTTAAATATCTCCAATAGGTGGAGATGGATTTTTTTAATATTTAGACTCCACCATGACGGTTAGTCATTTGCCAATGATGTACTAAAACGCCCCATCATGAACGATCTTACTCTCGGATTTGGAAAATGACAATGTTCTGTGCTCGAAATCGAAGTTACTATGTCTCCAGTTTATTATTAAACAGACGGAATATGTTAACAGTTGAGTTCGGACTAGTTGGAACCCGGAATCTATCATATTAAGCTTACCATATTTTATTCAAACGTGACGTCACGGTAAGTTACATGCTAAAGAAAAGTAATACTAATGATTTAAATTTTGCAGATTAGCCACTCTTTCCGATAACGATTAGCACACCCAGACCGAAATGCACTCAAAGCAAACCGTTTTTAAATATTTCAAACATGAATATTATATAACCAATAAGTGATAATATCGTCAACAATGAGTAATTGTAAACGTATTTTACACACTGATATTCATGTAGTTAGCTATAATGGACTAATTGGTGCTACATGACAGAAGGCAAAGCAGTGACTCTGACTCGAATGAAGAATTTTGGCGGCACAGGCCGACGGAGACTGGCAAATATTTGGGCACGCTCCGGCTCTAAGTATGAACTATGGTGGCTATTGGGTGAGCAGAAGCGAGCAAAGAAAATAAGATGACGGCGATTGGGACTGTAGAGCGCTTATTGAATCCGAGGTGTATCAAACATGAAATTATACAATATTTCAATGGCACATGAATAGAACTTCAAATAACTTCATGCCTTGGAAACTGTTCATATCCGACAGAATCTGTAGTTTTCCGCCAGGGACGTAAAATTAGTTCCAACCCAACGTTTGTTATTTGATCATTAAAATTTTGAGCGCCGAAGAAAAGTTGGCACCCCCTTCTCAGCCGCTTAAAAGCAGTGGCGGGGGTCCGTAAATTGCGAGACTATAATAGCGTTTAGATCTTGGACACGCGCAAAAAGTGGCGAAGGGAAATCAATTGCGATGGCTGGATCATTTGTTCAGGATGGAGAACGAGCTACTAGTTGCTCAAAACAGTGTGGAAGCAAGAAACTGTAAAAAGGCCCGAGACAAGCAAGAAAGAGAAGATAGTGGCCGATCCTTAACAGTTAAGAAACGACACATCGCAATAAAAAATTGAGGATCTTTAAAAATATGTTAAAAATTATTTGTATTTTGTTCAATTATTATTTCATTGATAGTGAAAGTTAATACTCACAATTTTAAAGCCTTTACATATTTATCTAATTTGAGTTTATCATTTATAAGTTATTAAGAACAGCTGAAATGGTATACGACAAAGTTTTAGTTTTATTCTCAATTTCCTGGTTCTATACACAATAATTTCACAGAAAATTAAAATGTGATTAAATCTGAAAACTGTTATCATATTTTACAATATTTGGAAGTTTATTATAGTTTGGAAAAACCTTAGCACCATATATACTTCATGAAAAGTCGTTGTTTGTATTTACGATTATCTAACACAATTTCCAAGTGGTAAATAGGTGAAATGTGGCGTGGCAGCTCGTATTGTGTGTTCTATTTGTGCATAATGTTAACCTGGCAGTGGAAATTTTCTAGTAATTACAACAAACATACCTTTTCAAATATTTCAAGAGGTAACGATCATTCTAATTAGCGATTTTGCAGACAAAGTCCAGTAGGTATTTTATTTTTAATTTATAGTCTTTATTTCAAGTTTAATTAGATTATATGCTTCGATTCTTTTAAATATTTACTGAGGCTGACGTATATTTGCTGCATCGCCGAGTTGCAAAGTTATTTGAGGCGTTCAAGGGTAGTTTCATATATATCAGCAATACCGACGTAAAAGATTTAAAAGATAAAGCCAAATAGCTCGTCATTGTTCAATTATTGAGCTTTAAATATCGTCGTTACTATAGTTGTATGATTGCAATCTTCCCTCAAATTTTAAAAAAGAAAGCATAGATACCTTGATTGGTTTCGAAAGTAGTGCTATTGGTTTGGTATGCGCGTTAATAACATTCGTTATATAATTAGAAGTCACAGTTTCGCCCATGTAGTATACTCACATGTTCTTCATAACCCCACCCGGAAACGACGCATTTTCCTGAGCCAGTGGACGTCTCCCTCATTGGAATAATACCCAACAGCTTATTTGAATCTATGGGCAACGCTTCATTGAGCTGGAACGATAATGTATTAATATCGACAAACTGCATTATCCAATAATATACCTCTATCACTGCAATATCGTTGGCTAAGCTTTCTAAAACAATATCTTCGTGAATAGTGATCTTAGATGCGTTTCTATAAACAGAATTCTCAGCTATAGGCAAATCCAGCTGTCCAGCGACGACGCTTACGACTATTGGGGGAAGCACTCCTCCCCATCTGTAGAACATACAGTGTCCTGCCGTCAGAATATGTAATGGGGTTATTATAGAGCCCCCACAGAAGTGTTCGTCGTTGTAAGATCGCCGAAGAGATACCTGTAAATGTTTTTATTTGTTCCTCACTTGTAAACATTAATTTATCAAGTCACTGTATTCACCTTGAAAATGTTTCTTAACTGGCTAGCCAGTAAATTTTTTACTGGCTAGCCAGTAAAATTTTACAAGCGTGCTCATGATAAATGATAGCGTGCAAAGCCAGAGTTGTCTTCCTTAGTATGTGTCATATTGATCAATTTAGTTGCTTGTCAGTTTGAGATTTTGAATAAAATGTAAATTTCTAGTTATTTACAAGTGAGGAACAAATAAAATATTCAACAATACACGCAAGGTAACAGGTTTTACCGGCTCAAGAAGGTGACTGGCTTGCCTTTGGCTCGCCAGTCATATCCTTCTATTCGCCAGTAAAAACCCTCTTACCAAGCTAGTAATGTTAAATACTATTGTACTATTTTTGCTATTCTTTCAGCTGCTTACAGTTATTGAATGAAGTACACGCTCTTATCAGTAGATTGTGATAGATTTATGATGGTAAAAAACAATGAGTAATTTAAATTTATAATACTTCCGACATGATAAATAACTGTATCAACACTTTTCACCATTTATAGGTTTCGTAGAAATTTATATTTAGATATTGGATATTTCAACTTATCCTTTACCTGGTATGGAAATTCTCCCTCTTGTGCTGGTCTTCCTCCAACTATCCGCCAGCAGGATACTGGAATATAGAGTGTCAAAATTATATTAAGCAATTCTGGATGATTGTATGTAAGAGTTCACCTTGTTATTTTTTCAAATATTTAAAAAAGTTTAAAAATTTCATTAACAATATTTTTAAAACACAACCCACATATCTTGGTAAACCATCAACGTTCACATTTATCTCATCGATTTCAGAATATTCACTTCCTCATTAATACTTTCATTTAAAATGTATAATATGATGTAAGTCAAAGTCAAGTAACAAGAAAATTATAATATTAGTCAGGATACAAAGCATATTGAAATATTTTAAATATAAGGTATCTGCTACATGCTATCAACCTCTAGAAACCAATACAATGCTATATAGTTAATCCTCAATATCCGGTAACGCTTTTCTTTGTTTAAAAGGAGTTTATATTTGAGCTTATATCGACTTGATAGGAAATGCTATAGGTGATAGATAAATCCTAGCTTAAATTTTCAAACTACATATAAGTAACACAGGAAATGTGATTTACTTTTATAGTAATTTCAATAACACTCTTATTTTAGTTCTATTTGAATACATGATAGTTCATACTTTATAAAAGGTAGTAACAAATAAGCTGTAGGTAATGCACTTCTGCAGGCGCTTTTACACAAAAGAAAGTATTTTATTTGCAGGAAATATAACAGAATACATACCATTTGTTATAAATAAACTAGCACAAACTACGTACACAGGGAATTTAAAACTGAATAACATGTTGCGATAACAAGTCTTTAAAACTGGCAGGTAAGTAAACTAGCTGCAGAGTAATTAAATCAACAAAGCCGAAAGTAATTTATAAGTATGGATGTTCTTCTTATCTGCTTCACTAACAATATGATTCTTATCTTTTAAGTACTAATAGATACACGTTACCACAGAAAAGACAATTTAACTGATTTATAAATCGACTATTGTTGATAATTTTTAGATAGTATAGTGTTTTCTAATACTCATAAACTAGTTATAAATTATTACTTTGAAGACCAAGATGCATATTTGAAAATATTAATACATTCGGATACTTTTTGTGTAGTTAATGATCTTATTTATTTAATGATTACAAAATAAAAAGATGTAATTGTAAAACCATCAACTGCGAATTTTATCTTTTCCCTGCTTGCAATAGGTTCGAATTTCTTCATAAGAAAGTGCACTATATGCCCACAACACGAAAGAAGATGACGTAATGTTATGATTTTTCGTGAGAAGTAATTGCTCTAAGGAATAACTTTTCCATTTTAAATTATTTTTTCAGTAATTCATTTATATAATCTTAATTGAGAACATAAAGTGGGTATGTGTAGCTAATTCTAAAATATCTAATATTGAATTTTCTGCAGCGATGACTGGTATTGTCTCCATCGCAATTGTTTACCACTATTTAATAATTGAATAATCAATCCAAATTAGGACATTTACAAATGACAAACTGCAAACACTGTCGAATATAAAAAATGTGGAGCTGAAAATAAAGGATATCTTTTTAGTGTTGGCAAAGGACAATGTATGTTCCTATTATTTTATAGCGAACACCTGTCATAAATTTTCTTTAATACTTCTCATTAGCTTATCGAATGTGTCTTTGAAATAATTATACTTTTTCATTGCTATTGACACTTCATACGATGTAAAATCAACATGGTCTTTTATTGCGCTTAGGAAGCTTTCGTTCATGTGTAAAAAAACTGTTTTTCCTCCAGTAAACTTAGCACAATTGCAATAATTCGCGATTGTCATCAAATTGTCAAAGAGTTGTTCTTTCAAAAAGTATTAATTGTTTTCGAAGCTTAGAATATATAGTGTCTTTTGTATAGGTTGCTGTTGTAGCGGATCCGATAAACCAGCGAGTGTCAAAGTGTGTTGTAATATCTCGACTTTTACGATATTCAGAACCTCCCAAACGAATGCTCACTTATAATTTTGAGAAGACGTAAAAGCCAGATTACAGGTAACCAATCTAACCTCACTGACAAGCCGGTCGTCCACCTCTGGTATGAGGAATTTGGAACTGTAACCTTTTTTATTTAATTTTATATTTTATTTTATCCCGCACTCCGCCAACAGCCGTTAGGCCAATCATAGGCGTCACTGTACATTTTATAGGGACTTCCAACCCCACTAACGGCTGTCATCATGTTATTATGACAACCGGGACAAACTTTTTTCCGTGGCAGCCGTACCACGATGTGCTGGGAGATGCAGCCGTGGAACTCCCATCCAAGTTCTGACCAGAAAGAGCGTTGCTTAACTCTGCTGATCGAACGTGAACGCTTGTTCAAGCTACACCACCCGGGACCTTTGAAGACGTCGGTTACTTTGTCGACCTGTTCGGGAAAGAGCAAAACTGCATATTTGACATTTAAGCTATAAAGATGTCGAGGCTTCAGTGCAATTTTAAAGCTTTCCAAAACAACCCAAGAGTAAAATTACACGTCTAAGGGGTTGTTCTTAGTGCCTGAAGGTGCAGGGAACCTTCTGACCAGGTAAGTGGTTTTCTGAAGCTCGATTCGCAAGTGATTGCTATAGGGTGTCCTGTTATTTTAGCGATGCAGGTCCAAGACCCGGCCATTACAGGGGAGGAATATTGTTTTGCGGCTTCGATCACCGGGCACGCACAGAAGGTATTACAGTCGATACCGAATTCAGCTTCGACAATGCACCCCGAGTTGGAATCTCGTGATAGAGGGCTGTCTAACGAAGCTTTCCGTCAGGGTTTAAATTGGACGGCGGCGGTCTGAGAGAGCGTGAGTTCGCCTTCCAGCTAGCTGGAGACACTCAGGCCAGGATGACGAGTGAGGTTTTGTCCGTTAATTTTGGAATATAAGTGCCGTTTAATGGCGAAACTGCTTGTATTTATACTCGGCGTTATATTATAGCTTGTCATTGACAGGGAGAACGAACTCATGAGATCAGCAGCGCTGCACTGCGAGCGTTATCAACATTTTTATACTGTAATACTGCCATGATATTTAAGGTTATCGGAACGTTTTTGTATTGCTGGAATGTCTTATCAACACGATGAGCTCCGAAATAGAAAATGTGACAGGAAATTAGCCAAGCGCAAATATCAAATGCATTAATTGCGTTTCTTAATTAGATTTGTGCCAGGATAACGTCACAGTGTCACGTTTGATTTGTATCATCGGGAAAATTATGTAACTAACTTTTCAAACGTCGTCCTGCAGTCTGCCGATCAGCACAGCAGGACTTCCATAGACTTACAATAGGCCAAAAAAAATGGCCTATAAACTCGAGCAGGGAATTTCTCTTGTCTTAGGCGAAAGTGAAGATTTTAACCCTCAGCCTGTACCCGGCTGGACAAAACCTATTGTATTCAAATAATAGAGAATCTTTTCCCCTTCCTATCTATATAAACAGAGACAATCTGGGATTCTCCATCCGTCTTGTGTCATTTTGGTCTAGACGAGGGGGCGGGACAGTTTCTTTAGCCTCTAATTACCAAATTAGATTTCGTTATTCATTTCTACCTAATTCGCTGTTCGTATTTGTATTTGAAACATATTGACGTAATTTTATGTGTTTGCAATATATGTTTGTTCAGGGTGGAGCATGTAATGGACTGTATGAATTTAATTTGGACAGTTGCAGGAATATCTTAGGGGTGCAGGAATTAAAAAGGGGTGCAAACCAACGGTCTCGTGCAGTCTCACACGAGATGATGTACCAAAAAAGACCTGGGGCCGTTGGTCAGCGTGACACAGTGAAACAAGACATCCAACTGTATGTTTATTGACTAGAATATTTTTCTATTTATACATATAAAAATACTGACTTAGCTTACAAAGTTTAATATTTGCCCTAGTTTCAGCTCGCATATGCACTTGCGTACTCAATTTCATAACAAACAAACTTGCAGAGTGCAGAATTGCAGGCTATTCACCGGTCATTCGAGCACTGATTACATTACTGCTGACGCTTTGTTAAGCATTTTCCGTATGCGATATGTGTTTGTGAAATATTCGCCTAATTAAATTAAAAGGATTAAAATTTATGTTTGGTTCCTAAACATTCTGCCGAGCGACAAAGGGCCGGGATGGTGTGGCTGAGGCTGTCTCTCCATCTTCTTCGTCAGGTGGCAGTAGTTGTAACCTGAAGCTCTCTGACGGGTCTGACTTTGGGCGTGGCTGCGGTTTCCTATTCTTTCTTCAGCACTTCCATAATGTCCAGATGATACAAACTGATACCAAGATACCGATTGTAGTACCAGTGTTCACCATGATGGTATGTTGATGGTGCCACAATGGATATTCCTGATGTAGCTGCAACTCGTCCTCTTCTTCTTGTAGGCGTTGAAAATGATCGGACGGTAGCAACACAGGTTCCTCCATTTGCAGTTGAGGGTGGGTGCTCGTATTCTGCAAAGTAGTGTTAATAATTACTTGCATTGGTTTGTTGAACCCAGCTACGACAGGAATAGTAGTGAATAGCTGAGTATGCAAGGTAGTCCGTTTGGTGTATACAGGGTGCCCGTTTTTGGAGCTCCACCATGGGGATCTCGGTAACCATAAGAGATACGAGGTCGGTTAAATTGGGGCAAAGTTGCGCAATTTGGAGCTCAATAATATGCCGGTTTAAAATTTCAAAAATTCCGATTACCTCCGGAGATATCCGAAAAAAACCGGAATTTTGGAAATACGTTTTTATTTTTTCCTCGGCTTATTTGGTGACCTAATTCAAAATGAGTGACACTTCGTCATTGCAACTTTTCCTCCTCTACAACCTGCCGATGTCATATTTGAAATCAGACGTTTCGATTTTCGACAATCATCATCAACTTTGGTTTTTCTTATGGGCACTATCTTGGATTTTCACATTTTTGAATTCAGCTTTGTTTTCTGATTACGGTGATGTATCACATGTTAAGGTTCAGTGTTGCAGTTTGGGTGAAATATCAAAAATTCTGTTTTGCAAAGACTGCCTTGGATATAACATCCATACTTTTGTTTAACAAAGGCATTGTTGACAGTTCGATTTAAGTTGGCTTAACGTCACCTACAGTTACAAAATTAGTATAAATTTATTAACAAAATGCCCTTTTCAAATGAAGAAAAACGAGATATGCTAGAAATTTATTACGCTTCGCATCGAAATGCGCAAGTTACTTCGGAAAGATATTTACAGCGGTATCCAGAAAGACAACAACCAGCTCAAAATTATTTGTTATTCCTTCATAGAAATTTAGCCGAGTTTGGTGCATTTTCTAAGCCTCGAAGACGTGTTCATAGACCAAATGCGAATAAAGTGGAAATTTTACAGGCGGTGAGTAAATTGTTAAAACTTTCTCAAAAATAATAAACGGCAATGAATTGAATTCTTCATTAGATTCAAGATAATCCTTCAACTTCAACAAGGGCTATAGCAGACGAAATTAACGTATCACATCAAGCAGTGTGGAGAGTCTTGAAAAAACATAAATATCGCCCGTTTAAAATTCATATCACCCAAGTCTTGCATCCAGGAGATACTGAACGGAGGGCAGCGTTTTGTAGGAATATCATGGCACGGTTGGAACAAAATCCCCATTTTCTTTCCAACGTGATATTCACGGACGAGTGCAAATTTACCAACTCAGGCATGTTCAATCGTCACAATGAACATGTCTGGTCCACTGAAAATCCACACGAACACCAAGGACGTCGACCACAAGCACGTTTCGGGCTAAATGTATGGGTTGGTTTATTTGGCGGTACGATCATTGGCCCATACATTTACGAAGACAATTTGACCGCAGATGGGTATTTGCACTTTTTAAGGACCTACCTTACGGATTACATCGATGACAACATTTGCCTCAACCGCTTGAATAACCTTTGGTTCCAGCAAGATGGTGCTCCGCCACATAATGCTAGGAGAGTGGCTGATTATTTGTCTGAAATATTTCCGGGTAGAGTCATTTCAAACAGTGGAGACATACGTTGGCCGGCACGTTCACCAGATCTTTCCCCATTAGACTACTATTTATGGGGAACTATGAAAGATCTCATTTATAAATCTGTACCCGCCGATATTAATGAGCTGCGAAGGAAGATCATCACAACTTTAAGGACCAAAATAAGAAGAAGGGACGTTTTAAGATCAATGCAGAATTTAAGAAGACGCATAGAGCTGTGCTTGGAAGTGGAGGGTGAACCCTTCGAGCACCTCTTATAATTTTCTTTATTTACTTGTTTCTCAAAATTTAGTTTTATCCTATGTTGTAAATTTAAAACATAATTTTCTCCTTTTTTATATCCTACTGTCAAATAAATAAATTTCTAGCATATCTCGTTTTTCTTCAGTTGAAAAGAGCATTTTGTTAATAAATTTATACTAATTTTGTAACTGTAGGTGACGTTAAGCCAACTTAAATCGAACTGTCAACAATGCCTTTGTTAAACAAAAGTATGGATGTTATATCCAAGGCAGTCTTTGCAAAACAGAATTTTTGATATTTCACCCAAACTGCAACACTGAACCTTAACATGTGATACATCACCGTAATCAGAAAACAAAGCTGAATTCAAAAATGTGAAAATCCAAGATAGTGCCCATAAGAAAAACCAAAGTTGATGATGATTGTCGAAAATCGAAACGTCTGATTTCAAATATGACATCGGCAGGTTGTAGAGGAGGAAAAGTTGCAATGACGAAGTGTCACTCATTTTGAATTAGGTCACCAAATAAGCCGAGGAAAAAATAAAAACGTATTTCCAAAATTCCGGTTTTTTTCGGATATCTCCGGAGGTAATCGGAATTTTTGAAATTTTAAACCGGCATATTATTGAGCTCCAAATTGCGCAACTTTGCCCCAATTTAACCGACCTCGTATCTCTTATGGTTACCGAGATCCCCATGGTGGAGCTCCAAAAACGGGCACCCTGTATAGTACAATCTGGGGATATCTGGATTATGCCAACATCTTGAATCTTCACATCTTCTCGATCCCCGCTGCATTGCACTGCTGCTGTTGTGAGTTGATTGGGAATAAACAACCATGTATTCGCTGCGTACAGTTTCTTCCATACCAGTGTCTTAACTGTAAACTGATGGACCAAACATTTGATCTTGTTTAATCGTTGATAGATTTCGTCAATGATGCAATTAGGATTGTCTTCAATACTTCGAACGGCGGATGGCCTACATAGGTAAAGATGTTTTCCTATTGGCTCGATCTCCTTTAACTTGTTCTCTTGGATTTCAAAATAGGTTTGTTCGTTGTAGTTGATAGCTAAGAACTCCATTGGCAAGTTCAGTGATGCGTAGGTTCCATTTCCTTTCTTTACTGGAATAGGAGTTGGTTTTATCAAGTTGTATTCCCGCTTCTCAGTTATGTGAAAATAACTGAAGATCTCGATTGATTCATTGTTGAAGCTAACTTCCATCTTGCGCGTTGGCGTAGTAAGAATCTCTAGGTTTGCTGGAAGATTGACCATTGCATTAGTCATTATTCTGTCAAATTGTGACGATGGAATAAATTGCATGATGTCTGCCCTTTTAAATTTTACATTTAGAAGTTGTTTGTACTTCTCACCCATCTCTTGTAAGTAGTTGGTGGCCATCTGATATGATGTCAACACATGTATGTTTAGCTTGTTGTCGTCCGTCTTCTTGTACCAAGGTTCCATCTCATTAATTGCTAGCAACCCTTCATTGAGTTTTCTTCGAAAATTATCCAACTTCTGGGATATTCTGGCTTCAGTCTCATTTAGAGTTGCTGCAGTTGACAACATGATCTTCGTCTGACGATTAGATGAATGTATTAATTCTATTTGATTTTTCTCCAATGATTCGATGTCATGGTAGACTTCATCGTTGACTCCAAACACTGAGGTTAGTAGTTGCCCTAATAATCCTCGCTTGGTTCTGACATTTTGACTATAAATGCTTCTCATATTCCAGATGATCTGTCTTTGCTGCTCTCTCAGGTGATGATTTAATTCTTTGCAATGGGATTCTGCAGATAATACCAGTGCCTTGTCGCATAAGGTATTCATTTGTTGGATTGTCTTGTTTATATCTTCTTCATCTACTTGGATGCTGGAGATGTTCACTGCTACTTCGATCCTAAAGTTTTCCCTCGAGAGTTTTGCGTGGCCAAGTTCTTCAATGAATAGGCCAGGTGACGGATACTTTACTGTATACGACCCCTTGGTTGCCGAAATTATGGTGCATAACGTAAGTAAGAGTGTTATAGTTTTTGTTACTGTTGACACTCCACTACCCCTGCTTTGCTTTCTACTTCCTTCCTCTTCCTCCTGTCTTGGTAACGGAACGAGCTTGGTAATAGGACGCTTGAGAATTGTGTCTCCCTTTGTCTTAACGGTTGCAACTCTGACAATGCCATCTGTACCTGGATGCACTTCTGTCACTCTTGCTAAAGGCCATCGATTGGGAGGACTGTTTTCATCCTTTTGTAACATTAGATCCCCTACTTGCAAATTCTCTTCCTTCGAAGTCCATTTCGTTCTGCGTTGTAACCCAGATAGGTATTCCTTAGACCATATTTTCCAAAAGTCGTTTTTCAACTTTTAAAGTAGTTTCCATCTTGTCAGTGTTTCTGAATGTACTTCTAATGGTGGTTCATTTGGTGTTATAAGTTCCCTTCCAATTAGAAAATGACCAGGGGTCAACGCTACCACATCGTTGGGATCTGTGGTTAATGGACAAAGTGGTCTCGAATTGAGACATGCCTCTATTTGGTACAGGAGGGTCGATAGTTCTTCAAACGTGAGGGTACTGTTCCCTACAATCCTTTTCATGTGATACTTTGTTGACTTCACCGCTGCTTCCCAGATTCCTCCGAAGTGGGGAGTTGCCGGTGGAATAAAGTGCCACTGGATACCTTCTTGAGTAAGTTTTTCTTGAAGGCAAAAGTCTCCTAGAGTTTTCTTGAAGTCCTTCTGCAGAACTCTATTTGCTCCTACAAATGTGGTTCCGTTATCGCTATAGATATGAAGGCATGTTCCTCTTCTGGATGTAAATCTTCTGAAGGCTACCAAAAAGGCGTTTGTTGTTAGATCACTGACAGCCTCCAAATGAACTGCTTTGGTAGCCAAACATACAAAGATGACAATATATCCTTTGTATGACTTATTCCCTCTTCCTTTTGCGGTTCTGATTTGTATTGGCCCTGCATAATCCAGGCCAGTGTGAGAAAATGGCAGGGACGGCGTTACTCTAGGCTCAGGTAAATTGCCCATGAGTTGCTGCAACGGTTGTTTTCTGAATGCAAAACATTTCATACAGGTGTGAATTTCTTTGCGTATTATTTTCTTCACATTGATGATCCAGAATTTTCTACGGATGTATGCTGCTGTAGCTTGACTTCCGCCATGTAGCAGTTTCTGGTGGACGTCTCTCACTATTAGGTGGACTATTATGGGGAATGAGAATAGGATGTTTCTCATTATATGGCAACATTGAATTTTGAAGTCGTCCTCCCACTCTAAGAGTTCCTTCATCATCGATGAATGGTCGTAATGGTGCCAAGGAACTTTTTGTGTGAACCGAGATGTTTTTCTTCAAGGTTTGAATCTCTGTTGCCCAGCTGCATGCTTGCACTATACGGATGATTTGAATGAGGCAATTGTTGAGTTCTGCTGCCGTAGGGTATTCGGTCGGAAACTGTTGTCTTCTGCATTTTTGAGCAAACCTGTTACAGTATGCAGTGACCCGCAGTAACTTCTGCAGTGACGAATATTTGGACAAGATGTCCAATTCTTCGTTTGATGCGATAAACGCTTGGACTTGGTGAATCTTTTCCTCTTCTGTAGCTGTTATGGGAATAGTTGTTTCCGTCAGTGGCAAAGGATTAGTTCGTAACCATTGCGGCCCGTTCCACCACAATAGATGATGCTGTAGTTTGACAGGAGTGAGCCCTCGGGATACAGCGTCTGCTGGATTGTCCTCTGAGCGCACATGATGCCAATTTTCGCTGGGGGTTACTTCCAATATTTCTGTTACCCTGTTTGCAACAAATGTTTTCCATTTCTCCGGGCCTGTTCTTATCCAGGATAAGGTTATCATGGAATCTGACCACGCGAAGATGGAGATGCTGGGGATGTCCAGTGCACTAATAGCTTTCTTCAACATTTTTGCTGCTAACGATGCAGCACATAACTCCAGCCGTGGCAACGTTTTCTTCATTTTTATAGGTGCAACCTTTGACTTGGCTGTCAATAGACTTATTTGAATGCGTCCGTCTTGAGACATTACCCTGCTGTAAATTACAGCACCGTAAGCTTTTTCCGACGCATCACAGAATGCATGCAACTCCATTTCCCGGATGCTGCTGTGGTACCCTAACCATCTTGGAATGGATATGCCTTCAACCAATGGTAACTCTTCTTGAAACTGCTTCCACTCGTTCATTATTTCTGTGGCCACTGGTTGATCCCATGATTGCTGTTGTAACCAAAGTTGTTGAATTATTAATTTGGCTTTTATTACAATTGGCGCCAACCATCCTAATGGGTCAAACAAACGGGATATTTCTGACAAGATTACCCTCTTTGTAGGATTTGCATCAGCTCGAAGACTGACTCGAAACTTAAATTCGTCTGCCTATGGACTCCAGTGTACTCCCAAGGTTTTCCTTGTTTCTCCTTCGTCGATCTCGAGTAAATTCTTGTCCTGCAAGTTATCTGGCAATTCTTCAACAAGAGCTGGGCTGTTGCTTGCCCATTTTCTGAGGGTAAACCCTCCATTTTTTAACATATTGATTAGACTTACTTGGAGATGCCTTGCTTCTTCTACGGAGTCAGTTCCCGACATTAAATCATCCACGTAGAAGTCCTTGGTTGCTACTTCTCCAGCCATTGGGTATATTTGTCTTTCATCCTCGGCTAGCTGCAAAAGGGTACGGATTGCCAGGTATGGTGCTGCTGTTGTTCCATAAGTTACAGTGGTGAGTTTAAATTCTTGAATAGGATCGTCTGGAGAAAACCGCCATACTATCCTTTGGAGGTCCTGATCTTCTTCGGCTATTTTAATCTGACGATACATCTTTTCAATATCTGCCGAAAAAACAAATTTGTGTTTTCTCCACCTCAGCAGGATATGCTTCAAATCTTGTTGTAGTCTTGGTCCAGCAGTCATTAGCTGGTTTAAGCTAAGTCCAGTAGTGGTTTTTGAGGAAGCATCATAGACTACCCTTAATTTCGTGGTTGTGCTGTCTTCCTTTACTACTGCTTGATGAGGGATAAAGTAGGTTTTTCGTAGATTGGCTCCTGGTTGAACGCGTTTCATATGTCCTAGTTCTAAGTATTCCTTCATAAAGGTTTTGTATTCTTTACCTAGAACTTTATCTTCTTCTAACCGTTTCTCCAGTTGAATGAACCGTGCAATTGCCTTTTTTCTTGAATCCCCAAGTTTTTCTATTGGTTCCTTGAACGGAATTTTCACTGTATATGTACCATCAGCATTTCTCTGGTGGTTGCAGTTGTAGAATTCTTCGCATTCCTTGTCTTCGTTGGACACCATCTTTTCTGGTACAACTTCTTCAATCTCCCAAAATTTTGTGAGTTGTTCATCTTCTGCAGCACATGCGACCATGCTAAGAATTTTCCTTTCTTCTGATGGTGCTGTTGCATTCCCCGTGATGATCCATCCAAGTTCCGTGTTTTGCGCTAACAGGCCTCCGTTGAATTTTCGTACTCCTTCCAAAATGATTTCCTTGTAGATGTCTGCTCCTAGGATAACGTCTATTGGTCCAGGTTTCTGAAATAGTGGATCAGCCAACACCATATTCTTACAGTCCTGAAGTTGATAGTTTTTGACTGGTTTTTCTGGAAGTGACTTGGTTAGCTGTGGCAGTATCAGCATCTCGCATATGGTTGTGTAGTTGCTTGGAAATCGTGGACGTAGGTTTACAGTTAATCGTCCTCGGGCTGTACCTGCTCCTTTCTTGCCTAATCCAGAAATGTGCACTCTCACCTTTTCTTCTGGTAGACCCAGCGTTTGAGCTGCATCTCCTGTGATGAATGATGCCTGTGATCCGGAGTCTATCAGGGCTCTGAGATACTCCAAACTCCCTGAGGATGACTGGACCTTAATTAGGGCAGTTGCAAGCAAAACGTTGCGATGCTGTCTTCCTACTAGGCTTGCAACAATGTTTTCGTTCTTATTGGTTGCTGTCGCACTGGAAATTGCCGTTGTGGTCTTGGGAGGCTGTTGTTTGCTAAAATCTACGTGCAAAAGCCAATGATGTCTTTTATAACATACCTTGCATTTCCCTGGGCAAAAGTGTCTGGAGTTATATTTTCCTGTAGGCTTGAAGCAGTTTGAACATAATTTTTTATTCTTTATGAAGTCCCAACGTGCGGATATATTTAGATTGCTAAATTTTGGGCAGGATTTAATGCTGTGTGATCCTCCGCAGTGGAAGCACGATATGTCAGCAGTGTGGTACGTCTTCACTGCCCACCGATCCTGGTGACTTTCCCATGGTTTCCCAATTCCTTGTTTTCTGGGTTCGAGTTTGTTCCGTCTTTGTACAGATTCCAGCGACTGAAATCTTGTTTCTAAGAAATTCAGTAGCTGCTCGAATTTTTGCACTTCTCTTGGTGCCGTTAGTGACTGCTCATACAGTCTGTTGGTTTCCTTGTCCAACTTCCGTGTCACTATATGACACATGATAGGCCCCCATGTGGCCGTTTCAATTCCTAAGTTCTCAATTGCTCTTAGGCATTCTGCAGTCGTGTCATGGAGTTTCTTGATCCCTTCTGCAGATTCGTTCGACAGGGTTGCCTAGTTGAATATGTTATCCAAATACTTCGCAAGTAGCAGCCTGGTGTTGTCGTATCTGTTCCTTATAATGAACCATGCAGACTCGTAATTGGCTTCAGTTGCCTCCAGGTGTTGCACTAACTTGCTGGCTTCCCCTCGTAACTGTGACTTTAAGTAATGCATTTTTTCCGCCATACTTAGTCGTGAATTTTCATGAACAATTCTTCGGAAAATATCGTGAAAGCTAGGCCATGCTTCGTAGGTCCCTTCAAAAAATGGAATTTTAAGAGTAGGCAACACTATATTCGCATGGCTGTGTTCCTTGACACTTTGAACCTCTCCATCCTGGATGTGTTGGTACAGGACTACAATTATTTCGTTGACCATCTTCTTGGTCTCACGGAACTCCTTGTCGTCGTAGCTACCGTGGGATAATATCTCCTCGTTTAGAGCTCTGATGTCATCCCAATCATCCTTAAAATTCTTAATGTTGTATTCACAATACCTTTTACTGCATTCCTCATTAAACCTATTCCAGACTTCCTGAATGTCGCTTTGGAGTGAATTCACCTTGATCTGTAGCCTTCTTATTCGAAACTGTCCCTCCTTGTCAGCACGTGCGGTCGTATCTTCTTTTGGTCCAGCTGGCTGCTGTGAACTTTCACCTAGTGTGGCTAGATTTTCTTCGCACTTGTCGAGCAGGGCAACCCCTTCATTGTAAACGTCTTTGGTTTGCTGAAAAAAATTGTTTTTAAAATAAGGGTGTTCTTCCTCGACTTCCTTCGCCAGGTCTGAATGGTTGGCCTCAAATTCTTCCCAAAGTTGTTTTAGGGTGGATCTGCGAGCGGTGATATATGCTGCATTTTTTCTTGATGGGCCATCCTTCCTCACGTTGATAATCTGCCTGCGAATGGATTCTGCTAAATCTTCTTGGGTTGTAAAAATCTCCCGTCGCTGCGCCATCGTAACGGTCTTGTTCGATGAGGGCTGGTACGTTTTAAGGGATCACTGGACCAAATACTAGGGGCAGGAACGTTGGAAGGCTCGAAATATCAAATACTAGGGGCAGGAACGTTTTAATGGCTTGAAGGACCAAAATGTTCAGGGTGGAGCTTGTAATGGACTGTATGAATTTAATTTGGACAGTTGCAGGAATATCTTAGGGGTGCAGGAATTAAAAAGGGGTGCAAACCAACGGTCTCGTGCGGTGTCACACGAGATGATGTACCAAAAAAGACCTGGGGCCGTTGGTCAGCGTGACACAGTGAAACAAGACTTCAAACTGTATGTTTATTGACTAGAATATTTTTCTATTTATACATATAAAAATACTGACTTAGCTTACAAAGTTTAATATTTGCCCTAGTTTCAGCTCGCATATGCACTTGCGTATTCAATTTCATAACAAACAAACTTGCAGAGTGCAGAATTGCAGGCTATTCACCGGTCATTCGAGCACTGATTACATTACTGCTGACGCTTTGTTAAGCATTTTCCGTATGCGATATGTGTTTGTGAAATATTCGCCTAATTAAATTAAAAGGATTAAAATTTATGTTTGGTTCCTAAACAATGTTTGTAATTTGTGGTTTTAATGAAAAAGGGATTGTTACTGTTTTCCACATTCGGTTATATCTTCTTCTTCTTCTTTGTTCTAAGATTTTGGTTTTGCTAGTCCTCTTGCGATATGGAGGTCCAACTTTCGTGCCATCGCTTAGGTGGTCTACCAGGGGGTATCCTTCTGTTAGATCTTTCATATTTTGCCCATTTTGCCCAGCGATCATCTTCCATTCTTCCAGCATGGTCCCTCCAAAGTCTACGTCTAGCTCTTTCGAATCTTACTACATCTTGCACTTTAAGTTCGTCTCGTATTGATGCGCTTCTTACTTGATCCCTTGAGCTTATTCCCTTAATTGTTCTTAAAGTTTTCATTTCTGTAGTTTGTATATTTTTTGTTTTCAAGGTTTCCGCACGGGTCTTTACGGCGTACGTTAACACTGGTCTCACAATGGTTTTGTAAATGCGGACTTTACTTTCTATAGTAATTTACTTATTTCTGCAGATAAGATCTCTCAGGTAGCCTGATATTCTTGAGGCTTGATGTAGATTTTTGCAGCTCGATATTTCAACTCCCAGGTAACTACATCGCATATTTTGTTTAATGGGTTGATCATTTACTGCCAATTTGCATCTGATGGGATCTTTCGATATCACCACTGCTTCAGTCTTATCTATGGATATTTGCAAGTTGAACTTTTCTGCTGTTGTTTGAAATCTATATAGTTGTCGCTTGAAGTCGTCCTCGTTTTCTGCCATCAGTATCGCGTCATCAGAGTAGCATAGTATTTTTATCGCTTTTGGTCCCATTCTGTATCCTCCATTAACTTCTTTGACATTTTTTATTATTTTTTCCATTACTAGATTGAAAGGAGTTGGGCTCATGCTGTCTCCGTGTCAGATTCCCATCATTATAGGTATTTTTTCTTTTAATCCTGGATGTGTTTTTATTCGGATTGTATTTTTCTTATTGAGGTGTTCTACTTTGATGTTGTTTCGTTCAATCTTATGCTCTCGGAGTATTGCTAGGACATCTGGTAGTTGTACTCTATCAAAGACTTTTGTTAGGCCAACTAGGGGGTTCAATCTTATTGAACCAATGTAATGCCAAAGTGGTGAATACTGTAAGATCATAGTAACAGTTGATGAAGTATAAACCACTTTACCGTAAACAACAAATTTGATAAAAGCTTGAGCTGAAGGGTGGGAAGTTTAGAATCTATAAGCTCCTGTAATGTACGTATTCCATGTTCATACGTTGACTTTGTCAATACTCCAATTAAATGTCCACGAAATGGGCTGTTTATGTTTAAACAGTAAAATAAATGAAACAAATGTATAAATCGCAGTACCAACTTTAGTTTTAAATGTATGATTTGCTCCTTCGGATTACAAAACAGTAAAGACGGTAAGGAAACATTTCTAAAAGTTTCTAAATTCAGTGTAATTGCCAATTAACCACATACGCATACTTGCACAGTAAATACTAATAAAATGTTTACCCTTATTTTCATATTATAAACAGAAACGACTAGTTTGTACTTTTATGTTTTCAGAGGTGAGCACACCATCCACGCACCTTCATCTTCATACACTCAATCGCTGAAGTTTAAATGTTGAGAAATGTAGAAGTTCTTCTGGGTTGTTATTGAAGAAGCTGTCAATTGTTTTTACTCGTACATATACAGCAGTGGCATTTAGTATTTCAGCCATGGCACCCCATATCAGCCATATATTACCAAATAAAAGGTTGCTACTTGGATTTTTAAGGATTGTAAAGTTGCTCAATGGTTGAAGTGGTCATCCATTTAATTTTGCAATATATTTGTCACAGTGGAAAGGTGATTAGTTATTACAGGTTTGGGGGCAAAATAGTTTAGCCTTTTTCTCATAGTAATTTTCTATTGCAAATTAATTAATGATTAGATAATATATACAGTGCCGGTAATTCATTATGAGAGGTTTTGGGCACCATTGCTATTATATTCATTATGTTGGGTTTCCAAGCAATCTCAAATATTGTATATGGTCGGTGGGATTATGCAGTAATAATTAGAAATTTTGCTCTTGGAGACTCACTTTTGTTCCAAACTTGAGTTTTTCTGAAGCTACGCAATGTTTTTTCCAAAGAATGGAACACCTCGTTGATTATAACGTAAGCATTAAAATACTTTAAATAATTTTCAACGAAATTCTAATATTTACAATAATATTGAAATGGTATTAAGCCCACAACTTGACTCTGCAGTACAAAATATTCAACCAAATCAATAAAGGACAGAGTTAGGATATTTTATATAATTGCAATTTTAAACAAAAAAAATCTGGTGTGATACACTCACACAACTTCCTTTTACAGTGATCTTATAATTAGTCAAAAATTTCATTTTTAATTTTTAACCATTTGTTAAAAATTTTCAAAAATTACAAATTCTACAAAAACGGTACAAAATAGAGCGTTAGTTGAAAAGACAAATTTTCTCTAGAATTGTAAGGTAAATTCGAAAATGTAATAATATACCGGGTGTTTTATTTAAAATAGGAGTTAATAAAAAAAATAGAAAAAAAAACAAAAGAAACCCACTTTAGAAGTATTCAACTGGAAAATCACCTATCTCACATCAATACACATTAAAAATGTAAGAAAAATGTAAAGTTTAAAAAAAATCGTTAGAGCCGTTTTGAAAAAATCGAAAAAAACTGAAAAATCACAAGAGTAAACACCTACTTCCGGTTATGCGTTTTTCTTCAAAAGCTTGCTGTCTCATCTACATAGTACACAAAACTTATATATGAAGTTTCAACGCCATACCTCTTTTCGTTTTTGAGATATTCTGTTCACAGGCAGACAGACACACAGACAGACACACAGACAGACAGACACACAGACCAATAAAAAAAAATATGTTTTTTGGGATCAGGGGACTCTAAAACGTGAAGATCTGTTGAAAACTCAATTTCGAATTTTTGGGGGGAATCCAATACTTCCTTTATAGTAAAAGGAAGTAATAAAAATATTAAATGCATTGATTATGGCTTTTGAATAAAGTAATATAATTAAAATGATAGGTTTGTGCACATGTAAAGCCAGACCAAACAAAAGTAATTGACACAAAAAGGTTGTTACTTGCAGAAAAAGCAGCGTTGTTATTAATAAAAGCAAAGGACTCAAAATTGTGAGCAAGCTGAAGGGTAAAACAAGATGAAGGAGAATCTAGAAAATTGCAAAGATCAATTCCTGAATAGAGGCAACAGAGAACAGGCAAGCGACGTGAAAAGTGCGGAACTCAAAAATCAGTGTTTTAATAATTAAAAACATAGTGAAACGCTTTGGAACAATATTAGTTATAAGCAAAAAGACAATATTTTAGACTTTAAGAAAATGTTAGATTGTAATTTATAAAATCAAATTTTATTCTATTTATGGTAAAAATTGGCAAACTTAATTTACAATTAATATTAGAATAACACCGTATCTTAGCAACATGATGCTGTTTTGTCATTAACAGGAAGAACAATTGAAAAAAATTAAATTGAAAGGTTGTCGAATTTGTGCTCCATATTTGATTAAAGTTTTTATATAATAAACGAGAATTTTATAACATAAAAAGTGGTCCATTTGATTGCCCAAGTGGTAGTGTACCTGTGAGAACGTTTGTAACAGTTTACGCAACGAAAATTTTATAAATTTGCAAATCTCATCTCCGAGGATATCGGGAGCCGTCCAACTGCAAATTACGATCTTCGATTACGACCAAAATTAGCATCGGAACCAAGAGGTCAGCAAGAACGTCCGATTTAAGATTAGCGGGCAGGGAAGCAGCTACAAGCTAAGATATTCCAGCAGCGTCACTACGACCAGCTCCGAAGCCAGCACGAGAAGATTATAACGAGGTAGGAATTTGCCTGCAATTTAAGTGTTAACGTTCGGGTAAACGACTAAAATCCAAGATTAAACCTTGCCGAAAAGGCCTAGCATTTTTACAAAAGTCCAATTACTTCGTGGTTTCCAAAAATCGAACGGCGTCACCAGGTTTTGGAGAAATCGGCGGGGCTCCTGTGCCAGAAACAGTTGAAAGATCGGCGTGCATCCCACGTCATCCTAAGAATAATCAAGGCGAGGTACGATGTCCTAACAATGAAGGCTATGTTTTAATAGTTGCCGAGCGGAAATATTCAAATAACTTACCTGACGAGTTCTCACTGTGTTTCACGATTTTAAACGTTCAATTTCAGGCTGTACGCAAGAACCATTTTGTGTTCATCTGTCAATTTACGAGATTGTGAATTTTATCAACTAATAACGAGCAAACGAGCTACGTTGAAACAAATAACCTAAAATATGAGAATATAGTCCGTTCTGTGTTTGCCGAGAGCTAGCGTAATTGGTATTGCAGTTAAATAAAATAGAAAGAGGGGCATTCAACCATTTTATTTGTGCGATTAATTATTACAGTTCATTTTAACTAGCTTAAAGTTACTGGCAGGCTAAATTTGAGCACAATATAAAAATATAAAAACTGAGAATTGTGTGTGCACTTAGAATTTGCCCGTAATTTTAACTTATATTATTTTTATACCAAAATAAATAAATAATTAGAAAGAGGCACCGGATAGGGGTTCCTTTGCAAATTTATGTCTCCCAACGTCGGGGCAAAAGTGAATTTTAATTTATTCAGACTGTCCCATTCAAAATAACAAGGCAGTCATCGCAATATATAGATGATGGACTGCCAATGGAAAGGTAATTTCAATATTCTTTTCAAACGTATTTTTATGTTGTAAATGTACAGTACAATCGCCTGCAGTTACCAATATCGCTGCAATAAATATAACAGTTTTTTGATCGTACATTGAACATGTAATTGAAATAGGTTTAAAATATGTTTCAATATAATTGAATGCATAACTCTTGCATTAGGATCTTTTTTCGAGAATGTAAGCGACCATTACTGTAAAAAAACAAATTGTGACCATTCATGTCGTGACCTCAAGAAGGTGCTACTAGACTTCGCAGTTAATTATTTTTATTTTCCATTGATCTATTATTTGTTGTTTATATCTGCGATACGAGGTATAGAAAGCAGTCCATAATGCTCTAGGACGTTAGCTCTGCAAGCTTTTCAAGTTATTTGCGTATTCAAAGTTGAAAATAAAACTGTGTGTGCACCACAGCCATTACTTGATTTTCATAGCCCTCGAGCGACTTATAAACCTTCGGTCCAAAGGCTCTCAGGCTTGTAAACTTGTCGCTTTCGAAAGGGCATAAGCATATTCACAATGCCCTTGGTACATAAATAACTACTTTGTAATGAAACTATGGTGATATTTGAATTTACTTTGTGGATCTAAGTAAATAAGTATCAATTAAGTCCGTCATTTATTAATGACACCCACATGAAGTGTTCTATGTTACACATAAATAATCGAAAAACAATTGAAACTACTCGAAAAAGATAAATAATTATCGTAAAAGATACACAACATACTTCTATGTGTAAATTCAACCAGCAATGAATCATTACCTGTCACAGCTTATACAAGGATATTAGATGTAGTGCCTTTTTAAATAAACTGCTCAAGTACAGGTCTAAAGAGTAGCTTCAGCACTGCGAAAACAACGGTTGACCTTTCGCCAAAACTAAATAGCGCATGAAGGTGCTCGGGACCTTAGCAACAACTTTGCCCCCTTTCAAAATTTCGATATCTGTAGCCGTTCGAAAGTTACAGGCGATCCAGGCAGACGGACAAAACGTTCGCATAAGT
The DNA here is from genome assembly GCA_940337035.1 of Agriotes lineatus. Lineage (NCBI taxonomy): Eukaryota > Metazoa > Arthropoda > Insecta > Coleoptera > Elateridae > Agriotes > Agriotes lineatus. The sequence continues at coordinate 76,172 of CALNHX010006597.1, forward strand.
ACGCTGAAGCTACTAATATTTCAGTTTGTTGTAGTCTGTGTGCGTTGATGCTATTTTCACAAATTAGACGAGATCTTTTTTTTTGTCGAAGTAAACTTTACATTTTAATGAGAATTTCGTTGCCTAAAGGCAAGGAAACTCGAATTATAAATGTTAAATTTCCTTCGATCAAAAAAAAGGCTTGAGTGCAATCCGGTACGACAATTTAATGAATACATATTTAATTTACATATTAGGTCCTTAGCAACTCTGCTAGGCTTACTAGAATTAGACCGTTTTAAAAGTTAGGTTCTTTTTTGTCGCTGGAAAGGTTAGGGCAAACTTTTGCCGCTGTCATAGTGACAAAAAAATTCGCGGCTTATGGAATTTTTAGTGTATGCATTAAATTGTCGTATAAAATTGAATTTCCTAATAATAAGTCAATTCCAATGACAGGACGTATTGCTGCCACAGAACAATCAAAGAATTAATTATCTAAAACGGTTTGTTTGCTGTCATCTGAAGGATCACGAAAGATACAACTCGAAAAAATTGTAATGGTGCTGACACTTTTTCTAGAAAACATTGGATATCAGGATACACATATTATTGAAGTACAGCTTGAAGCATTGACAAGCAAATTACAATACAACGCAATGAAAATAAGAAATAGATCCGTATAAGGTATTCTGAAAAAAAGTTTTTTTAAAGTGATTTTTTAGATATTTTTTGCATATATTTTAACAATTTTAGTCTATTATGTTTATTATTACATTTTATTGCAGTTAAAATTGCAATAAACAACTACTTCGGGAAGTTGACGAAAGGTTTGGTAGGTGAGCACGTTGTTCCTGGTGGCGATGTTCTTGCCAAATGCTAGAGCATCCAGGACTTCCTTCGCTTAGATGGTATGGAGGAGGTTTGGGAATGATCCAAATTGAGGCGATGATGCGAACTAGACCATTCCTGGGGTTGTCAGCGATGGCACGACGAACAGTGCAGTAGTGGTTGTGGGAGAAGTTGAGTTCGCTCGGACTGCGTGCTTGCCCCATTATGCCTTTTAGCTTCCTCGAGAATTTCGCCATCTTACGGTATTCGAAACTAGAGCAGATTGTATTCACTACAACGCTGTTGTCGAAATGTGTTAGTTGGAAGGCGAAATATGGCGTTGAGGCGGTTTTACTGGGTTTGGTTGAGAGTTCATGCTACCGATGGATTACATCTTATTTGAGGTCGGAAAGGTGTCTGACTGATGTTGATGGTTTTGGTGAGTACCAATAGCTGAACAGCCTGTTTGATGGTAGTGGTGAGAAAATTGATACCATTGTCAACTGAGTCGGCTTTGAAGACTATCATCGCCGCAACCTCATCCACACCTACAACACTTTTATTCGCTTTATCATTGACTACCGTTTCGTATGTTTCAGTGCTCTACCCCGTTCCCGGAAGTTGCTGCTCCCGAATTGGTTTTATCTTGCCATCGAGGTTTGCAACCTAACCTGCACCCCTCTCCTAACATTAACGACAGACTAAATTGAATTAAATTAATTAATTCTATTTATGTAATTTTTAGTCATGCAATATCTTCAAATCTAGGAGCAGCTGGCAGGCGATGACTGATGTCTCGGTCATGGAGAAAACGTGAATGCTCTTTGTTTGGATGAGGTCCTCGGTAAGAGGCCATTATCTGGTGCATCGGTTGTGTTGATAGATTGTCGCGATATCTAGATACATAATCGAAAGTCAAAGTGAAAGGCGGAGGTGAATGTCTGTTTTTGTACATCAAGAACACGTGGAGTCCAGTTTTACAAAATAAAAATTGTGAAAATTTATAATAATAAGGAAAGTCTCCCTTTTCTCACTTGCTGTTAGATATTTTGCTTGTTTTATTTATGTTATTAGACTGATTTTTCCAATTTTTGATGGTCTGTCTACAAAACTTTTCTCTACTGGAGATGTATCCGTAGTGACTCTATCTTCCATTTTCTTCAATTCTGAAAATGCGATCGTTCCCACGCTTTCTTCTTTTTTTTATGCAATCATTTATAGGATCGAATTTGGCATTTACGTGTTATATCTTCGCTGCCCTTTCGAATTAATTTTGTTTTAGTATATATTTTTTGCAACATCCTCAATTCGTTAGCTTCCAACAATTTTCTTTTTTTTTACGTTTCGGGCCATGCTTCAATCGTATGTGTTAGTATTAACTGTATCACGAATGTACAGAGTAAGCAAATTTCGAATTTCTAATTATACTATGAAGTTCAATTTTTACTTCCTTTTACTATAAAGGAAGTATTGGATTCACCCCAAAAATTCGAAATTGAGTTTTCAACAGATCTTCACGTTTTAGAGTCCCCTGATCCCAAAAAACATATTTTTTTCATTGGTCTGTCTGTCTGTCTGTCTGTGTGTGTGTCTGTCTGTCTGTCTGTGAACAGAATATCTCAAAAACGAAAAGAGGTATGGCGTTGAAACTTCATATATAAGTTTCGTGTACTATGTAGATGAGACAGCAAGCTTTTAAAGAAAATCGCATAACCGGAAGTAGGTGTTTACTCTTGAGATTTTTCAATTTTTTTCGATGTTTTCAAAAACGGCTATAACGATTTTTTTTAAACTTTACATTTTTACTACATTTTTAATGTGTATTGATGTAAAATAGGTGATTTTCCAGTTGAATACTTCTAAAGTGGGTTTCTTTTGTTTTTTTTTCTATTTTTTTATTAACTCCTATTTTAAATAAAACACCCCGTATATTATTACATTTTTGAATTCACCTTAAAATTCTAGAGAAAATTTGGCTCTTCAACTAACGCTCTATTTTGTACCGTTTTTGTAGTATTTGTAATTTTTGAAAATTTTTGACAAATGGCTAAAAATTAAAAATGAAATTTTTGACCAATTATAAGAACACTGTAAAAGGAAGTTGTGTGAGTGTATCACACCAGATTTTTATTTATATAGAGTTCACAGTCGGCTACTGCATCACGGGAAAGAAGATTTTTGCTCATTACAGTGATATATATCGTAATATATAAAATAATATACAGTATCCATTATAAATTTGGACCTAAATGGAAATTTTTACTTCCTTTTACGACAAAGGAAGTATTGGCTTCACCCCAAAAATTAGAAATTGGGTTTTCAACAGATCTTCGCATTTTATAGTCCCCTGAACCCAATAAACATGTTTGTGTTCATTGGTCTGTCTATCTGTCTGTCTGTGTGTGAACAGAATATCTCAAAAGCGAAAAGAGGTATGGCCTTGAAACTTCATTTATAAGTTTTCTGTACTATCTAGATGCGACAGCAATCTTTTGAAGAAAATTGCAGAACCGGAAGTATGGTGTTTACTCTTGTAATTTTTCAGTTTTTTTCGATTGGTTCAAAAACGGTTCTATCGAATTTTTTGAAACTTTGCACTTCTATTACACTTTACTTCCCTCGTCGGAAAGACGAATGAAGTATTGTAATCACGAAAAAATCATCTTCCCAAATTTCTTCAGATCTCTACGTTTTAAGGTCCCTAGATGACGAAAAACAGGTTTTCTCAATTTCTCAAAATTTTCTTTACTTTTACGTTAATTTTGAAATAGAAGGAAGTAATAATTTTCAAATAGTTCAGGCTTTACACATTACAGGATAATGTCACAAAAGAGTTGACACGTTTCAAAAATAAGACCTGTTCCTTAAACAGAGGCGCGCGCCGCACTCATTTCAAATTGGCTCGATGGCGCAGTTCGACTTGTGGATGCGGTTATGATTTCTACGCAGGTGCGGTTACGATCGGTATGCACATGCGGCGGGTTCAAACCCCAGCGAGATACATTTTTTTATTTCAAAATTTATTTAATTTATTGGAAGGTGAAGATATTTTTACTCCTAGCTTAATTTAATTTTTAAAATTCTTTAGTGTCACAATGTCGACGAGGGAAGTTCTGGGTAAAGCCTTTTACATATTTTTTAATGTGTATTGATGTGAGATAGGTGATTTTCCAGTTGAATACCCCTAAATGGCTTTATTTTGTATTTCTTCTATTTTTTATTACCTAACTCCTATTTTAAATAGAACACCGGTATGTCATTACATTTTTGAATTCAGCTTAAAATTTAAGAAAAAAAAATTGTCGCTGCAACTAACGCTCTATTTTGTACGGTTTTTGTAGAATTTGTATTTTTTGAAAATGTTTGACAAATGCTTAAAAGTTTTTATTTCATACTGATGTCAAAAATTACATTTACGGATTATTTATTTTACAAAAAATGGAACATTAAAATCCTAGTACTTTAAAGTAAAATTTTAAAGTTCAAGTACTTTAAAACTTATTTATTGTACAAAAAATGAAACATTAAAGTCCTAGTACTTTAAAGTAAAATTTTAAAGTTCAAGTACTTTAAAATTATACGTCAGTTGTTGACATGACATTTGAAATGATTTACAACTTTTCATTTAAAATTCATTAAACTTGCAGTATGAAATAAACCGTTGTATTCACCACGAACGAAAAATGTTTTTCAAGGTCCTCGCAAGTAATTCCGTAAACAACTTTCTCGTCTTTAAAATGCCACTTTTCGTTCTAGATAAATAAACTACTATAAATCGAATTTTGGGCTAATTATAAGATCACTTTAAATGGATGTTGTGTGCGTGTATCATACGAGATTTTTTATTATCCATTTATTAGAACATGGTATTTTCATAAAAGCTTCTGCATTTCTGAAACAAAGGACGATGCATTTTTCAAATTTTAAATATCTTCTTTCGTAAATGAGAGAGGTTCGAAAATATGAAAACGGCTTGAGAAGAAAGTACTCTTATTCAGAATAGAGAGAAAGTGGGACACGTAGGTATTGTCGAATTTGAGTTTTGCTCACTTAGCAACCAGAAAATTGCGTTAACTTAAATTAGTCCTAAACAATCTAATTTTTTGCACCTAAAGTAAAGAAACAAATATCTTAAAAAATGTAATAAGAAATGAACCGAACATCAAGAAGAATTAAAGCAATTATAATTTTAAATAAAATGTTATGACAAATATTACTAAATAAAATTTTTGTGTATTTAAAAAAATAAAAATACTTTATTTTTGAGCCATTTTCATATTTTCCAATCTCCGCTGTATACGAAAGGAGATATTTAAATTTTGGCAAGTGCATTTTTGGTTTGAGAAGATGCAGCGTTTTAAAGAATGAAGAATCAAATTTTGATAAATCTATAATAAGACAATTTTCCATGTAGCTCCAAATTTATGACGAACACTGTAACATTATAAACAACAAACAAACGGTCGGTATTGTAACGGCACAATGGCAGATACTCTGTTTAATCTGGTATATTCTAAATGACACAAGCCTTCAACTAGAAAACGAAGAAACACTAAAAACTACTTTGAAAATTCTGAATGTTTGCTATAATGTTGTGAAAATGAATAAGTTAGCCCTACATAATATCATAATAATAATAACAATAATTTATTTTTACTTTCGATTACATGACGATAATGTGGAAATCGTCACAAACAGTTTACCGATGCCCAAAGTAAATCTGGTCCACTTAGCTATGAAATATTGTTACGGTATTAATTCATCAGATCGACATAGGTCGTATTGATTGTACAAAATCGGGTATAAACTACAGGGTTCGCCGGCTTTCCCTAGAAATCACAGATCTTAATGTGTCGGAGCAGATTTTGTTGCTCCGGTTACTCGCACTTAGCTCAGTCGGGAAGGGGTAGTTCGAAGACTTAAATGGAAAACCGACGGGGTACTTACCCTAAAGCTTGCTTAACAGAAAAAGAAATGCCTGAGCGCCACTTGGTTCTGATTAGGGGTGGCTAACGTGTATAGAACCAAGAACAATACACGTAGCCTATGTAGAAGTCCTCCAGGTACGTTGCTGAACACCTCAGCCTGTTGTTTACCAAGCCTCCTCCGAGTAGCCGGGTGACCTTGTCGTTAAATCACTTACCTTCAAGGCCACCGTCACTAAAGAATAACAAAAGAACACTGACTGACCCAAATCTCGGGGCTCACTTAATCAAAAGAGCATGCTTTAACTTCACAAAATTAATTACACTTGGCCTTTGCCACACTGGATTAGTGAATGACCCAGAAGGGGTTTCAAAATTCATAAAAAGAATGAACTGACTTTAACAGGTTTATTATTTAAAGGGACAAATGACAGTTTACACAAATCGGTACATTAAAACAAAGACCCGGAGGTGAGTTTAAATTTAGTAATACGATATCCTACGTGAATATGAAAGGGGGCCCACAGAACCAAAATATATCTTAAGGGCTAGTTACAAAGACACAAAAAACACAATATTATCCAAGACAAGTGACATAAAATGGACGCCAGGAGTTAAGCCCCTGGTAAACATTAACTGAGACAGATCATAAGTCCTAGCGGACGTACGCAACGTTTATAAGCACTGACGCACAATAAAATATAAAATCGCACCTTAAGTTAGGCACCAGAATTATTTAGTTGTTACAATACAAGGCGCCTACCTGAGTTGAAGCATGCAGTGCTAGATGCCGGTGTACTCGTCCTCGTGGAGGCTGGGCAGGGCGTTGCAGAGGTACAGAAAGGGCCGGAGCCGGGCCTGATGGTTGCTTAACGCTGAGCGGCGCCTAAAATAATGTGGGCCCCTCCCTGGGAAGAACCGGAGCGATAGAGTTGGTTTATTCCAGGCTTCGGAATGGCACGACGTAATCGGAATTTGCAAAGAATGCAACCAGGGCACTACAACAATGACACGCGGTGGGCCTCCCGTCGATTTCGATAAACTCAGCGTCGGTAATTCAAAAATGCAGTACGCAAAAGGGTTTTCCCCACAAAGGTACGGGAAACCGTTAATCACAAGCTTAAAGATGTCGTCCTAATTGGATCTGCAAATGGTGCAACTATCTTCCTCTGGGAAGTACAACAACTTAAGGAGACGACTCGGCTATTTGCCAACACTGAATTATCGATAAACTCAATTGCCCACCGCGCGCGGACTTTCAAACACCCAACAAAGGTAAAACAGTCGTGCAAAAGGTCTAAGCTGAACTCCAAATCAAAATTTAATTACGTGATGATCACAAAGTTCGCAAAACTTGAACACGAAACTACACTGCGTTCACCCCCGCGCAGAATGATCTCATTCCCTCAGAAAAAAGAACCTGCCAGCCTGGCAAAAGAAAAAAGGAACAATTAACACGAACAATTCTAGAACCTTCGACAGCCAAATCAGCGCTTTCAGCGAGCGAGGGGCGCAATTCAAGAAGCTAAGAAAAGGTATTATTTTACAATCTAATTTCCAGGAAAGAAACTTCACGTCGGCCTTGTGCAGGCGATCGGTTCCTGCATTAAAGAATGAATTCACGGACACACTTCGGCAAATGCAACATAAACGGTGATATTTATAATATTGTTTCGAGGAAAGAAATCTTACTATGGCCTTGCGCCAGCGTTAAAGAATTGGTTACTTAAGAAAACAAATACGAAGCGCAAGCATTTCAATGCCCGCCGGAATAAATTTAAATGTAACTAGTACAGGGCCGAATCCAGTGAAAATTCGGGCAGAATATTTTTAACTAATTTCGTTAATGACAACCTATAGTTGCACTGATAGCAAAAATGGCTGAACGAGGTCGAAAATAATCTAACAATATTCGTCAGCTGTAAAATACCCGTTTCACCAAAAACGATTTTAACTTCTTTTTGAAATTATATCAGGATTTACAATCTTTGACCTATGCCGGGAGATAGTTAAATACTTTTACTCCCAAAGATTCGGGAGCATCTACAGCAATGGTGAGAATGGTATAATGCGGAGATCGCAAGTCACTTTTATGTCTCGTGTCAAAGTTATGAATGTCTCTATTATGAGGAAATTTTCCCTTATTCTGAAAAATGAATTTATATTCATTTCTTATTTGGGTATTTCGCCACTCTAAAAATTAAAAATATTAAATAACGAACCTTTCAAATTCACTTTTTATTTTGGAATTTCCCCACTCTAAAAATTAAAAATATTAAACAACGAACGTTCCGAATTGATTTCTTATTTGGGTATTTCGCCACTCTAAAAATTAAAAATATTAAATAACGAACGTTTCGAATTCATTTCTTATTTGGGTATTTCGCCACTCTAAACATTAAAAATATTAAATAAATACTTACCCAAATAAGAAATGAATCGAAACGTTCGAGAAACTGGGATTTGATCATATCCTGTAGATCTTTTACAGTTCAGTTTCAGTCTGATTAAGCTTAGGAATGTTTCCTGTGGAAAAGGTCGGAGAAACATGCTGTTCGTTTTTGTAAAATTAATTTTGCACTTAAGGCCGAAGGTATGCATAGAGATTTGTTTTACAATATTTAATGGACATCCTATTATATCACATACTGAGTAAGTGTCCTCTATAAGGATTTCATAGTGTTTAGTTGATTTTTTTTTAGTACATAATGGCTACTTGAAGCCTTAATTACCCTTCAAGCGGCCTTTGTGGTATTATCGAAATCATAATCGTTCCCTGATAACACATAAGTGGCATGGGGAAAACGCTCTTTCACATAATGACACAGCCAACTATGGCTTCTATAAAAAAATATAACTTTATGGCATAATTCGAAATTCGCAACCTTTTTTAAAGAATTTACTATACCGCTGCATTCTCATTAAAAAGTGCCTGAACAGTTTTCTTGCTTAATTTCTGAATACGTTTCTATAGGGTCTAAGAGTTGGTGATTGACGTGTCGATCTTAGACAAGATCTACAATTGCTTTTGGAATTTGTGTCTATCTTCTCTAGGTCCACCATACATTACATAGGTTGGTCTCTTTGAATCTGGAGCTACCTCAACTATTTGTTGAAGTATGTAGATGGTATCCATACAACAGCATCTCACTTGGAATCCTTGTTGCGCATTTACTACTGTTATGTTGCTCGTGTGTTTCAGTTAGTTAACTTTAATGTTGTGTGTTGTGTGTTTTCTCTGTTCGTTTTTTTCTTTTGTTATTGCTTCGTTTGTAAAGAATTGTGTTTTAAAATTGGTTGGGGTAGTTACTGTTTTATAGTCATAGTGTTTTTTTTAAATATTGATCCAAAATTTTCCCATGCGTCAATAGTGTCTTCTGGTAGTGCAAATTTTCTTTCTACTCGTTCTGAAATTTTTTCACACAGCTGTAAATGGTCTAATCACTCTAATCGGAAATAAATTAAATTTTTAAGTTTTTGTCTTCTCTAATGCTTTATCTTCGTATGTTAGCTTTATCGCCACTAACAGTAATCGCTGATAACTAATAATACTGTAAAGCTGAATATGTTTACCTATCTGGTTTTATGCTAGAATTGCATTCTACGGCATAATTGATTGTTCATGCATCCTGAATACTATGATTATTGAGTTAGCTTTGTTACACTGATACATTAAAATAAATACATTTTATTTAAGGTTTCTGTTTCTGAATCTTTTATGTATATAGTGGAAATCTTATTATTCTTGTTGTTCCAGTAGTTGCAATTAAATTATGTGTTCTGAATTTTTGGTCGTTATGTATTGGCTTCAATATTCGCTTTCCATGCATTCTGTCACAGTGAGAATGTTTATGTGAGGACTGCTAGAAGTAGTGTCGTATAGAGTAGTGCCGCACATTAATATGTTACGATAGTTTCAATTAGTAACACCGCTTGTAGAAATTAGTTAGACCTTGTTTACTTCAAGCTACGCCGGCGCTGTCTAGATAGCTTTGATTCATGATGCAAGGTTTGAAGAGCATAGCGCAGCTTGCAATTGGGCGGAGGGACTTCACGCCCAAGAAATGCGTGCAGTCTGCAGAATTTGTATTGCCGAAATTATATCTTGCCGATAGGCTTCGCACAGACCCAGATCATGTGTGCGGCTTCCGCTGCCATTAATAATGTAGTTTTATTGCGAATTTTTCTTTCTCTTGTTACACCCCGCTAGAAGAGATTAACTAAGCCAGTCAGCAGAAAATTTGGCCTTTTGACCAGCAGTCGAGCAGTACGATTTCAGCGAACATGTAACGCTCTTGACTCCGTAAGCTGCCTTGAGGCGGCTTGGTGATATCTCAAAGTTTAGTGGAAGGTGTTTTTTTGTATCGAAATGAAGATTGCAGCAAGTGATAACGCTCTCTTGATTTGCGACTAATGTTTTTCAAGTATAACAATACTGGTCGCGGGGTTACTCGATTTATTTCGGATTTATTAAGTTGTGCTATGCAAATAAACTTTCTGGGTGCCGAGCTTTTCCTATC